>CAJUYG010000181.1:143028-155030 GCA_910591675.1 Galerucella calmariensis
ATTTCTATACATAGTTACACTTTGATCAACCGGGTTTGGGCCTGGGTTTTCTTGTTTTTTTTTAGTTTTATATTTTTGATATTTACATATTTATTTGAAGTGAAGTGAAGTATTTGAAGTGACAAGTTTTTCGATTTAAATGTAGTGCAGAACCTCCCGCCATTAATCCAATTACTTGGACTTGCGTTAGGCTAAACTCAGACGGACCACAGCGATAGATGACGATAACAGAAACACAAAATAGTCGCTGTGAATAAAGTCAAGATAGAACTGAACCAACAGAGATCCTGACAGGACCATTGTTGCCTGAATGGGCACCTGAAGAAGCTCAAAGTAGTGGAGGACGAAGAAACCTCCATCCACATACCTACTTGCGAATAGGGTACAAGCATAAATTTTGCCATTGGTGGGAATTGACGCTTTATCAGGTCTCCTAACACCTTGCATGCCTATTTTTTCAAAAAAATATAAACTTTACTTTTAAAACGACTTTAAAAATCATAAAATTTGAAAGTCCGCCAAAACGCGCTTTACGTCATAAAGATGGCTGCCCCATGGTGTAACGTCATTTGTTTACGTTCTTATTCGTGTATCACGCTCTGAGTTCTTGTCACCTTATTTGTTTCTGAAAGCTTCAAAAATGGATAAAGACAAAAAAAATTTGTATTCCAAGTATTGCATTGTTCCAGTGTGTAAATCAACGTCTATTAAAACTCCAGACAAAATATTTATTACTTTATCTGGTGGCGCAAGCAAAAATACACTTAAAAGTACCTACTTCTATGCTGGTAATTTTTATTCTTAAATAGTTTGAGGTTATGTACCTATATGTCTAGGAATCAACCATAAAAACATCATTTTCTTACGACCACACATCGAAATATGGTTGGTATATATTATATAAATAAAGCATAGCTTAAATCGTACTTACGATAATGCTTTAACTCCTCTTATTTCCTCTGCATTAAAGCAGCTGTTTGACTTCATAAATTCAAGCAGCATAAATGAGTCTACTTTGGGCAAGTTATCAGTTTGTGTTTTTACAAAAACTTCGCTAGCCATATCTTTACTCACAAAATATGAAAGAATCGTCACTGAACAATGAACTAGTAAATAAAATATATTCTTCCAAAAGGTTTAAAATATCCTCGGAAATATCGAATATTCTTGTCCACTTTCCACTTTACATTGACTTTTAGAAATAAAAAAAAGCACACACAAACACGTAATGGTCTCAAACAAACATATATATATGATATTTCTACGTCGATGAAGCAATTAATAGTTGATTAAAATACAATATAAACAGACAACTACACATAACCTAATGCAATACCGGCCAAATTGACAAAAGTAAACAAATTTTATGACATCACACGTCATCGGTAGCGTTCGGAAATCCTCGGGTTGTGGTCGGAAAGTGCATTGAAATTTGAATTTTATTTAAAAAATTTGGGAGTAATATTATAAATTAATATCCAAGCAAAATATGAAATATGCGTGTACTCTATTGCACAATTCAGAATACTAGAACAAAACCACCTAGGAGATTACTAGATAGAAGAGGGACATTTTTCTAAGCTGAAGCCAGCAAAAATCCTAAATTTCCTCCGGGAAATAGGACTAAAAGAGCTACTACCAGTCTTAAGAGTTTCCTTATCCGATTTTTAATGATTTTCTTTTGGAGATTGTTGATTTTTGTGATAAAAAAATCTTTGTTTGCTCAAAGTAAGGAACGTCGGTGGATTTTCCGTCCTGTACGAAATACATTTTCGATGCGAGCTATTTTCGTATTTCCTGTTATGGTTAGTGTGTTCAACTTACTTTCACTTGAGTAGATACAATTGCGACATGACGTTAGACTGGAGAGAGAAAGAGTCAAGTCTTAAAATTTCAATGCTGTATGCGGTTCACAATCTTTCGATGAAAAGACTACTGTAGTGGAAAAAAATTGAGATGTAGGAATTGAAGCTTGAATAGAAGTGAAGTTTATTGCAAAAAAATTTGATGTAGGAATTCATGTCGAATGAATGTTGTGTATAAGGTAGTTGAAAAATGTTTGAAATTGTATAGTTTGAAAGAGAATGATTTTATAAAAGGAATTGCTGCTGATGGTTTTATTTATAGATTATTGAGGAATAAGACGGATGGAGAGGAAATAATACAACCATCAAAGTCTAACAAAGTCTCATCAAAACAGAATGATGAAAATAGGGGAATATGAATTTGAGGAAGAGGAAAAATTCAAATATCTGGGAGTTACGATCAGCATTAAAGGGGAACGAAGATCAGAGATAGACGAAAAAATAATAGCTGCTAATAGGGTATACTATGCCAATAAGAAACTATTGACAAGATACACTAAATTTAACATTTACAACACAATAATAAGACCTGTGATAATGTATAGAGCAGAAACGATAACAATGACAAAAATAGATGAAGAGGAGTTGATGATATTAGAACGAAAAATAATGAGAACAATTCTAGGGCCAATAAAAACTGACGACAATGAATACAGGCAACGTATGAATCATGAAATACTGAGAGAAAAGAACGGGGAAGATATAGTAAACAGAATAAAGAGACAAAGAATAAAATGGCTCGGACATGTATGGAGAGAAGGTGAGCCAGCAGTCGCTTGCTCAATGCTACACTGGGAACCAGGTGGCAGGAGAAGGCAAGGAAGACCCAGATCTACGTGGCTAAAGGAAGTGGAGGATTTGAGAAGGATAGGAATCGTCAGATGGAAGGAAAAAACGAAGGATAGGATTCTATGGAAAAAAATAAGCGAGAAAATAATGAAATGAATGGGATTGATCCACTCCAGAAAGCGGATCTAGAAAGCATTTATGCGGCGCAACCCCACAAGGGGTGTCTAGCCACTTTATATAATATCAAAGTCTATCTAGTGGTCTAGAAATAATACTCGATGCTTCTGTGATGGATGTAGATAACATGGGAAATGGTACAAAGATTCAGTTCAAATGTCTGGACTGTTTACTCACTTCTATTTGTCGATTGTGACGACATTCGCGAAATGAATAATTTCAATTTGAATCTATGAATGTAGTTCTGTTGTATGCGTGTGAATATTACGTGATATCTTGAAATGCATATATGCATTGCTAATATCCCAACGAGCTAATTTCAATGCAAACAAATACGAAACGAAGAAGGGATCGAAATATGGTCGTCACTACTGAATATAACACGAAATGTGGAAATGCTAGTCGAAACGAAATATATAACGAATGAGGTGATTCTAGAAAACAAAAGGGAGCTTGATTTAAATTTCAAAAACAGGCTAATATGAATTTTCTGAATATAAATTGGGGTCGTTCCCTCGAGATAAAATTACCATATTGTTTTTGATTAAATTTCATTCACTTCAAAGTTATATGCAAAAATCATATTTTAATAGGGGTCAATTTGTCATAACTCGATGTTCGGAAAATGTATTAAATGTGAAATTAAGTTTTCGATGTTTTTAAAGCTCCAATGATTTTCGTAATTAACTATCACAAGGATCACAAATATCATTTGTTTTGCTTTTATTAGATTGAACCTCCAAATTTTTGGAATATTTTCATTTGCTAAGTTAAAAATTCTAGTCGGAGAAATAGTAATCAAATGCAGTCTTATCATACGGGTCATACGATTCAACAAAGACATACTCACCGTTTTTGTTTTCTTTTATTGCTTTTAATCACAACTTCCAAATAAAATCTATAAGATGAATAAGACAGACTTATGCAATTTTGACGGGAGAAAAAAGGATATGTATTTAGTTTGCAGCGATTCTAGAAAGTCTTTCACCAGCGAAGTTTTTATTTAAATGTCATTTATGTCACATTGACAATAGGCATGATGACGTCGTACTTTCGCAAATATCTATGATCCGAACATCTGTTTTGGATTTTCTTTTGTTGTTTGATGGCTTTGCTTCATTCATGTGTCAAGTGTTTGAAGTTTGACTAATAGAGAAATATAATCTGTCTATGGTTTGACTTTGACTACTTTACCACAGGACACAGATCATAGATAACCTACCGACACAGATCACCTATAAATGGTATTTACGAATTGATGATGTCATAGACAGACTCCATTACTATTCTAGCGTTTTGGCGTATAATTTAAAATATGTTTTTTAAAGTTGAATTTTTCCTTTAAAAACTTTTTTCTTACAGAAATAACATTTATTTGTAGTAAAAGTATATACGTGAGAACATCGTGGAACAGTTTTTCAAAATCAGTCATCATGCCTATTCAAGGTGACAATATGAATAATAAGAAGCAATTTTCCGGTATTTTGCATCCTCAAACAAAACAAAAAACGAGACTGAATGAAAAAGTGGAAATTCGTCAACCAGTGTGCAGGAAACTTCAACCATCATTATTTTCTCCGGGTATATTTGTAATCTCACATTTTGGTAACCTCTGTGTCTTCTGATTTGATACATATGGTTAGTGACCTTTGATAAGATAAGAGCACTTTTGACTATAGTTACAAACTTATCAATACTATATAAATGGTTATTTTAAATATGAATTTTCCGTGCATCTGGTATCTTTTATATTTATTAGAACTCACGATGCATAATGAAAAAAAAAAGATGCATTAAAGAAGAATGTAATAGATATATATAACGGTGCACAGCGAACACCGTTTTATACTGCGGAAAGAATTACGGTATACAGCGACGTCCGCGAGATATTTTGATTTTAAAATAATAATTTTCTGTTATTTTCACCTAAAAAGTGTTATTGGAAAACGTGATGAATATAAATCAAATAAATGGAATTTGAATCGTAGAAATAATTGAATAGATTTTAACTGTTGTTTGTATATCAATATGTATAACAGGAAGTGGGTTTTAGAGAGAAAATTTCAAATATTGCAACATTGAAATTTAGGGATTGATTGTCTTCAGTCAACGCTAAAATGAATACGCTCTAAATTGGCCTATTTATTCTACAGAATTGAAACAATGTGATTTTTACGCACTTAGTGTATTTGAATATTCGATTTTCCAGTAAAAAACGTAGAAACGTTATGTAAAAAAAAGATTAGACATAAAATATAATGAGGACTATTAGAGTAATCCCTTGTAATGGTAATTCCTGAAAAATAATATCCCTATTTACCTTGTTACGAGTGTATGTAATCTCCAAAATTTCAAGTCGCTACATTAACTCGGATTCCGAGCAAAAATTAATAGCTCAATTTTATTTTCGTCCTTAGGAGGGTGATATATCTAATGGGGTTAAAACTAAAAATGTATGTATGCATGTACATTTGTGATGAACATTGACTAATACATTTTCTTCTACTCAGTGCCTTTGGAAAGTGTAAGGGACAATACTTTTAATCCTATCCAGGTTAAGGATGTGTGCACTGGCCAACTTTTTGCAAGTTCGTCAGCTTTTTTAGCCGTTTGGTTAAGCGATCACATACTTAGTATTTTTCTAATTTTTCATATTGCCTACTATAGAACCAAATTTCAATGTCAAAATATTTTATTATTCAATATATTCTCCTCTTAATTAGATACATTTATTACAGCTAACCTGCAACGTCTCTAGACCTTTCAAAAAAAATGTTTCCTCTTGCTCTGTAAACCAGACCTCCACAGCTTTTATTACCTCCTCGTTGGAAGAAAATTTACGACCTTTTAAACTTTTTTCCAGTTGAGGAAAGAGATGATAGTCGGACGGAGCCAAATCTGGTGAATAAGGGGGTGTTCTTGTAGTTCAAACCCCCCCTAAATCACGAATTTTTTGCATGGCAGCATGAGATTTGTGTGCAGGAGCGTTGTCCTGCAAAAACAAAACACTTTTGGATAGCTTTCCGCGTCTTTTCTCTTTAATTTTTTCCCGTAGAGTGGTCAGTAGTTTGGAATAATATATATAATATATATATAATCAAAAAACCTTAGTATACCCGTAGGTGTTAATGTGTAATGTTTAATTATTATAAATAAAATTGGCCCATTGTTTCTTGTTTTTTGCCATGCTGTTTCCTACTGTCCAACTTTATTTCTTTTCGCTAAATTCTCTACAATTTCATCATTCCATGTTTTCCTTGGCCGGCCTCTCGTCTGTTTTTGGATTGATCTTGCTCCCCATATTCTCTCGACTTGCCTATTGTTGTTCATTTTTGCCAAATGACCAAACCATCTTAGTTGCTGTCTTTCTATACTACTTAATATCGATTCCATTTCTAGAGCATCTCTTATATTTTCATTTCGTTTTCTATCTCTTCTTGTTATTCCCTCTATGCCCCTTAAAATTTTTATTTCGACAGCTTGTATTTTACTTTTCTGCTGCTTAGATAATGTCCAGCTTTCACATCCATATGTAAGAATAGGTTTGAGGACTGTTTTATATACTGTCAGCTTTGTTTTCTTGGCTATCTCTTTTTTCCAAATAAATGTTTTATTTAATGTATAATACAACTTTATCGCGCTCTCTACCCTATTATTTATTTCTGCTTCATATTTTCCATTCTCCTGTACATATCTCTTCCACATCTCCTAGGTACTAACTATTGGTTTGTTTTATTTCTTTGTTATCTAAGTTTATTGTTGTTTTTATGTCATTGTTGCCTATTATCATTACTTTCGTTTTGTCTACGTTCATTTTTAAATTTCTTCGTTTTAGTGCCAAATATATAGAACTAAGTTGAATAATGTTGGACTTAATACTCCACCCTGTCTTACCCCTTTCTTAGTTATTCATTCTTCCGATTCTCTATTATTTGTTCTGACGTAGTTTCTTGTGTACTTTCGATATTATTTCACAATCTGACGTCCACTCCTCTTCCATATCGTTCTTCTAGGTATGATGTCGAAGGCTTTTTCTAAGTCTATAAAGGCCATATATATTTGATTTTTGTGGTTTTTCTCGATCATCTGTTTAATTGCAAATATGTGATCTTGAACTCCTCTTCCTTTTCTGCAACCACTTTGTGTCTCTTCCAAATATGGTTCTATTATCCTTTCCAGTCTGTCGTTTAGTAGCCTTTCATATACTTTAGATGGGACGCTTAACAGTGTTATTCCTCTGTAGTTGTTACAGTCTTGTCTACTGTTTTTCTTGTATAGGGGCATTATGATTCCTATTTTCCAATCTTTTGGTATTGTATTTTCTGACGCTGCTTTGTTTAATGACAATCCCAAAAAACTGAAGCAAGAACTTTTCCAGCAGATCTTTGGACACAAAATGTCTTAGGTCTTGGAGAGGATGAAGGACATTGAAGGGTATTAAGCATATCTTTGTAAATCTGCTTACCGCTTAACCCTTTTAAATACAGACACTTAATGATGGCTCGATACTCCAACTTTTCGATTTTCGCAATATCGGTGGACATCTTTTTTCTTTCAATTTATTGCTTAACTCTGGTTTACTTTTTTGGCGTCCAACTTCACACCGACACTTCTAATGAGTTATTGTTCGTTGCTATGGTAACGCAATATTTTGTTTATGCATGGAACTGGTCTAGGCTAACTAGATATCAATACATACTCGTATGTCACTGAACACCCTTTCTCAGTGCCATTTGTAGGTTTACATCCCCCCTTTTGGGTATAGGTATAAATATAGTATCTATACTTGTTATTGTAATAAACAGTCGGTTAGAAAACTGTACCGAAAACAACAAATTGTTGACTGACACATAATATGGACAGTGTTAATTGCATAAATGAATTTCCGTCATGGAAAACTGGTTAAATGAAATTTAACCGTTGCGTTGGAAAATTCGACGATAATTAATTTGATCGAAATTTATAAAAAACGTTTAGTGTGCCACATATTTTTGATTTGATTCACAATATTTATCATCATTTTAACGTTTTGTTTGTTTATTTGATGGAAATTATTTGAGCGACATAACCAAAGGAGTAAAAATCAAATTTCGTCTGATTTTTCTTCTGGCTGTACTGAATCCTTGGGTTACATTCCAATGCATTTGCACTTTAATGTATCAAAATAATTTTACATACTATATTACCATTTACATTCATGAATTTATCTTAAGAAGTGATTATTTATCACATCGCGAGTGAATTCTGATGTAGTCTTCGTACAACGAGCTATTTATCATTTTATTACATATACACAAGGCCATAATATATTTGAAATTATTTTTATTATTTATCACATAGCTTATCTGATCATACCGGTATATAAACATCATCGTCTGGTACATAACATGCATCACACCCTACAGTTTCTCATTAAAATCATCTTGTATTTTGTCTTATTATACAAATTCCCTCAATAATCAATTTCCCATGTTTTCGGCTCAAGCTACGCTTGATTTAGTTAGTAGTATTTCAAGTTTTCGTAAATGCGCCACTTCATCCTACAGCTCAAGCCTGTTTGCGCTCCTCAAAAGTCTTAGAAGCATGAAAGTAACTAATCACTAGCAACCTATTCAAGTTCACCGCTAAAATGTCTTTCTTCCTCTTCCCTTAGAGTATTAGTTCTCATGTCTATAATACGCAGAAAATATTTTTCTGTGTTATCTACTTCCCGTCCAGCAACAGCCGATTCCGGCATATTTATCCAGTGTTGTCACATAAATGATTGGCCGTACTACACGGCGAAGTCGACCATATAACAGAATTGTGTTTTGGAACACACTCATAAACAAACTGATATTTTTTAGCAATTGCAATAATTAGTTTATCAAAAACAAAAATTATTCGGTACACATAATGAATATAACAGACGCCACAAACACACCTATATGAGTGTATGGTTGTAGTCTGACACCCACAGCACGCAATCCATTTTTTACTTTATTTATGCTCATTCTCCACAACTCAGAGACGTCCTTTTTTTATTTTTTATTTTTAATTTCTTGGGAAATTAAATCACAATATTTTTAAATTCTTTATTTCAACGTTTCGGTAGCGTTCCAGCTACCGTTGTCAAGAAAAAATAAGTAGAAATTAATTTTTATCCCTAACTGACACAACAGAAAAAATTTGACAACTAGACAATCAAAAATTATTTTGAAGTTTAAGACTGCAAAATTTTGTTATCAAATTTTTATTAAGGTCCATTCATAGTAGATCATATCTGTGGCAAAATGTGAAATGAAATATTTCATTTTATGACATTCCAACGATATGATAGTCTACTAGAAATGGATCCAGTGAAGTGCACGTTCCAGGAACGGTTTTTATTGGGATAGCGCGTTTTTTTCGCTTATATTGGAAATGTTAATAAAACGCGTTTCTTGATAGTTTTTTTTTGTGTATGAATATTTAAGTTTTTGAAATATGTATACTCAGTTTTGTGATTTTGTGTATTGAAATGTGTATCGATTAACAACTATTCAAATTATAAATCATAAGTTTTTAAAAAAAACTATCGAGAAACGCGTTTTATTAACAACATTTCCAATATAAGCGAAAAAAACGCGCTATCCCAATAATAACCGTTCCTGGAACGTGCACTTCACTGGATCCATTTCTAGATTTCTAGTAGACTATCATATCGTTGGAATGTCATAAAATGAAATATTTCATTTCACATTTTGCCACAGATATGATCTACTATGAATGGACCTTAATGAAAATTTGATAACAAAATTTTGCAGTCTTAAACTTCAAAATAATTTTTGATTGTCTAGTCAAATTTTTTCTGTTGTGTCAGTTAGGGATAAAAATTAATTTCTACTTATTTTTTCTTGACAACGGTAGCTGGAACGCTACCGAAACGTTGAAATAAAGAATTTAAAAATATTGTGGTTTAATTTCCCAAGAAATTAAAAAAAAGAATGAATAATATACCACAAGGAACATACAGAAGATATTCAGAGACGTCCATTAAGAGACCTACTTTCAATACCGAACAACCTATACTATTTTCTACCCCTAACCAAATTAAAAATTTCTTTATCTAATTCCGCTATCAAATGTGACACTTTAAGTCACTCCTTGACGTTAGGTAACGTCACATTTTTCATATCCTTCATATATCAGTTATGAAAAGTAGTTATGTAAAAACTTTACGTAACTGTTTATGTTTCTACATAGAGATACCACATGAGTTTCAAAGAATAATCTATTGAATAGGTGCTGTCAAAACTGACAATTACAACATTATTCAGGACACAGTTATTTAAAGTAAGTCAATTTTCTGGGTGAATACTTCATAGTAACAATACTTCTAACACCATTTGAATCCACTTTAATATTACCATTGTAATTGAAGATTTTATTAAATATTATAAAAGCGCGGAATTAGATAAAACGTTGTACGTAAACAGGTTATGAAGAGAGCGACATTGTTCAACTCGCGTAATTTGCAGAACTCGCTAGCGCTCGTTTTAGCAAATATTACGCTTGTTGAATATCGCTCTTTTCATAACTAATTACGTAAATATCTATTAATACACTACCCAATATTTTAAAATTTTTCAAGCGCTATTATAGGGTGGATATAAAAAAAGGTTAAGAACGTAATGATCCGGATATGTTGGTCACTATATAAAGAATAGGATTGCCATTGTCCAGGTAGATACATAAACTTACCGAGAAAATCGAATTCGTAGAATTAATCCAGAAGGGTGTTATAAATTCGTGTTTACTAGAAGGGGAAGTGGGCGAGGGTGATTCTCACTCCCTACGGCTGGCGCTAACACCACCGGCAGCCGATGAATCAGATGGTCACGGTATAAGGGGATCAAAAAGTCACGTAGGGGTGAGGTCATCTTTCCTGAAGTAAAATTCTTATCAAATCGGGTAGTTTTAGAACTGGTGGATAGCTTGAAAAAAATTTTCTCCAATATACAGATTGCGAATAGTCTATTCGAGCCATGCGATTTACACAAGTGGGACAAGGAAAATATGAAAAAAAACACTTGAAACAGAGAGAGGAATAATTGTGCGCAGTCAGCTGTTGCCAAATGTATTTATCTGTAAAAGTTATTCCCAATTTTTGTCGACAACAATGTTAAATTCCAATAATTGTTAAATCGAGAGCAGTGTTATAGATTTTATTTATTGCATATTGTAATATGTCCATTTATTTTTTTGAACTATATTATTTTATTCTTATCTGTGTTGGTCTCACTTATTTTTCAAAATAATATTACCAATCTCGAATTTCTCTCAATAAATACAGCGTTATCCTGTATTAAAAGTTCAATGCAAAATAAGATAATTATTCCTTAGAAAGTACCAAACATTTTAAATTGGAAACGCTGCTTTCATATCAGATTGGTAGCTGGAACTGAAAACACTTTTCGCGATCTGTATACGTCCAAATTGTATTTGAATGTCAAAAGTGGCTAAAATGTAATATTGGAAGAAATAGGTAACGCCAAATAAAAGGAATGTAGGACTAAGACAATCAAAGATACTCCTTGAAATCTACAACTTCGTGAGAACCAATGGTATAAGCACAATCGATCTTTTAGGGCTCAGTATTCGTTCATTAGAAAGTAAAAACAGTTTTAAAGTTTTAATTTTGAAAGCCGATAACTCAAAAAAGTGGTCTGCTTCAAAAGATTGTTATATTTCTTTATAATTTTAGTTGTTTAAAAAAAAAAAACGAAAATTAATCAGAAAATTTCAAATACCTTCTTCGTATTCACACAAATTCAGTTAAGTTCACAAGCTCAGTTTTTTTTCGCCTAACTGACCGTTCTAAGATATGGAATTCAGTCATCTTTTGAATTTAAGCTGTAAAGACATTTCTCGAAATAGAAAAAAAAAGAACATCGACTTGTCTGTCTGGATACGTGATTCTTTTTTTCTTCTTTATATTAATATTTTGACGCATTGAAAGATTTTTATTTTGCACAAATTACTTTTATAAAAAGAGTACCTTTTCTTTCCAGTGTGGCTATAAAAACCATGGAACGGAAAATGTTTAATAAAAATATTTGATACGCCTATGTGTGATAGTAATTACAAACATATTTACATGTAGAATTGAGGATTAAACGACTTACCTGTAGGAAGTTCAATCCTAATTAT
>CAJUYG010000181.1:159302-189224 GCA_910591675.1 Galerucella calmariensis
CCCTGTATATTTCACAGGGTGTGACCCTGTATATTTCACAGGGTGTGTACGAGTTGATTTGAAAGGTATATTTTTGCGACCATGTTTATTTTACGTATGGCCCGTCAGTTAATAGGTTAATAGTGCATTAATCTGTTGTCTCTGTATATTTCACAGAGATCTATAAAGCCGAAGTAAAATCAGTTCGTTGCCATGATAATTTCTGCAGACACTGTATATTTCACAGATATCTATCTATACGAAACTCCAACGCATTTAAATACGTTTGGACTCGTTAGCTTATCGCTTGGAGAGAAAAAAGGTAAACATATTAATATCGAACATGTTTGTCGATAAAACCGGCTTGCATGAATCATGGACATCGACAAGTAGAGGAAAATGCTATTTTCTTTGGTCTTATTCGTCTGTAAGTTGACATTTTGGTGGTTCTCTTTTAACTAAAATAATAAAAGGTTGATACGGTTAAAATTTTACTTACTTGATTCGTATTTTTTAAGTTTTTCTTCCAACCGTCTCATTTTCCTGCGAATTCTAGACGCTCCTTCTGCTTTTCTTTTTTGGTACTTTTTATGATTCCCCATTTTGTTGGATTTTAAGAACACACTTCAAATTTTGGAATTTAGAATTTAACAGTTCACTGCTTGTCGTGCACGATACAGCGCAAGAAGTATAATGACGGGTTTAGGTACGGGCCAGGTGGGTGGTTATTTATTCTCTTTAAACTTGCGAGCACAGCAGTGATAAGAAGTACACTACAGGGTGATCTAGGAGGACGTGTACAATTGAAGTATAATTTTAACAAACAATAGCACATAACAAACACGCAATTACTCATTGTAAATAAGCAATTTATGTTTTCTACAAGAACTAAATTTTAAGTGAACTTCACCGCTACGGGCATGAAGGAACTCTCTTGCTTCTTTATGCATTTCGTTTTGTTGATAGAAAACATAACACTTACGTTGTTGGTTTAAGAAAACCACTTGATTTCTATTAGCACCAAAAACAACCAAACAATTTCTAACAGGATAAAGTTAATAAGGACAGAGAAAGGTATTAGTCCAAAATCCGAACTCAGATCGGCCTGTCAAGCAGATAAAAATAATATGAATTTTTTCTACTAACGTGCGGAAAGTGAATCTGCAATAGCGTGCGGAAAAGTATCACTTTCCGCACTAGTTAGGTAAACTACTATTTCTACTAGCGTGCGGAAAAGTCTACTTTTCCGCACTCTTTTTAGTGTGGAAAGAGTCACTTTAGTGAGGAAAGTAAATTTGTCAAGTTTTTGGGGAGTATACTGACATTTGAATATTTAAAATATTATATACTAGCTGACCCGGCCGCGCGTTGCTGTGGCTAACGTTTTTGCCACACAAATAGGTTCGAGGGTTTTCCTACACGTGAACATACAACATGCAGCTGCCCATGAGAAAAACATGGATTTTCCAAATCTAAACCACAAATGGACATTGTTTGGCCTTGAGACTTATTTATAGACATGACAAAAGCTAAAATAATTGGAAACTCTAACGTTCTAAATAATGTAGAATCTGACGGTATCATTGGAATACGTGGCAACAGGACCACTTTTCCTTTTAACTTTCCAGTTAAAATGGTTGCTTCAAGAATATTTCCAGTGACATAGCGCGCCATCTATTGAATACTTACTCAATCCAGTCAACAGATGTCGCCATCTGTTAGAATCGTTTGGAGCTAACAGATAAAGACAAATAATTTGCAATAAAAATAATATTTCGATCATAAATTAAGATGTAAGCTATCCTATCTTTCAAGTTGGATCAAACTGCACTCGGTGTACAAATTTGATTAAAATCGGTTAAGTAGTTTAGGAGTTCATCGCGGACAAACACGTGACACGTAATTTATATATAAATTACGATTTGTATGGTTGTAGTTTACCGAATGACTAGAAAATTGAGAAATTCATTAGAATTCTGCTATAAATTTTAATAAAAATAACGTATTTTTCAATACTTTTTTAATGGCCCTGGTATAAGCCTCATCAAATAAATGTCAAATAATAATAATTAATTTGTTGATGTGAATTTAATAATAAATGTTTCTTTGTGTCTACTTTTGGGTTTTTTTGCAGGCTAGTAGAAAAAATAGTGCGGAAAAGTATCACTTTCCGCACTAGTTAGGTAAACTACTATTAACGAAATAATTTGATTAGGCAGCCCTTTCAAAAATTTCAATTTTAAAAAACTGACATTTCTATTGAAAATAATATTTTTTTTGTCTTTTTCAGGAAAATGATTTAATCTGACTTCTGTATACGGGTTAAAATGTACAGACTGTACTCTTTCGAGTGTATAACATACGCAAAAGGAATGGTGCAATAATATTACAATATATGATGTCACAACCAACTACAAACTCATCCGCTCAAAGTCAACACACACACATACAACGTTGTGTATAATTTGAGAGTACGAAAACTACATAGACTGTTTGGATCGATTATATAGTGTCTAGTGTGCTCTGTGACGACATCTATTTGTAAGAGAATCCTCGCTAGATTGATATTGTGCTGTTATTGCTTGGAAAATTTAGGTTGAAGAACGGTATTTTTTTTCCGAAAACTCGGAATAGGTATTTTTTTCAGTTTTTTGTAAAGCCGCGATTATTGGGACGTTCGGTAAGTATGTAAGCTCACATGGGACTTTTATTAAAAAAAAATAATGATGATAATTATTGTAGAACATTTTTTGAATACTAGGAAAATTTTTTAAAAGTGGCAACGTCGCTTTAGGGGATAACATTAGTCGGTTAATATTCGGATATTTTTTAAAAAATATTTGAATTATTGTAGTAAAAACCTCATTATATTTAGCTGTTGTTGAATCTTATGATTATATTATAAAGATTCCTGCAATCTTATTTAAAATAGATCTACGTCTGAATTTTGGATATTTAAAAAGTTCAATTTCCTGAAAAAAAAATTTCAGTCCGATTTTGTATTCATAGCAAAGTCCGAAGAATTTAACAATTTCGGTACTTCTACTATCATTACAAAATTTAATTTTAAATATATAGGGCTAATTTTTGTCTCACACTGTATATGAGCTTTAGCATATGTTAATTTTGGGCATATTTAAGCTGATGATTTTACACATTTTTTATTATATTT
Organism: Galerucella calmariensis; assembly: GCA_910591675.1. Lineage (NCBI taxonomy): Eukaryota > Metazoa > Arthropoda > Insecta > Coleoptera > Chrysomelidae > Galerucella > Galerucella calmariensis. The sequence continues at coordinate 162,454 of CAJUYG010000181.1, forward strand.
AAAATACAGTGAAAAATAAGTAAGACATTTTTTATAAATATTTTTTGACTTCTGTAACCATAAATAATTTGGGTCAACAACCAATCTAGAACTAATGCCTTATGGGTAAGGATCAACAGTCAGAAAATATTTATATAAAAATTTTCCAAAACTAAATTACAATTGAAAAAAAATTTTCTTTCCAACTCTACTGTATCTCAAAAAATATCCATAATTCAGAAAAATTTGCTGAGATCCTTTTTGCCTAAGAGAAGCGCGGAATCTTGAGCTTACATTTTTTAATGAAAAAAAATGTGACTAATATTAAATAAAATAATAAAATAATAAGTTTTTTCAATGCAAAAAAGCATATAATTAGATGTAGAATAAAAAGATGAAAACTCGCGTGTAAAGGGTTCCGTACTACATTTTTAAAATTTTGACTTCTCAATAGACTTTTCTGTAAAATTAAAAAGAACCAATATTTTTTCAAATAACTCAATTTATTAATTTTAAAATTATGAAAAAAAGATATCTAAGATCTTTCAGCAATACCTTTTATTTGATATAACACTGTTAGCAAAATTATTTTCTATTTCTCAATTGCCCCCCCCCCCAAAAAGACTTTTATATTCAATTATTTTCATGTGCCACTAATCCGTCCAGTAGATTCGAAGTTAATTCGCTGTGGTTAATTCTTTTCGTACAGAACCCTGAAAATAACATTTTTTGGCCACGTCAAAGTGTGACGTTTGGACGGATAATAAAATAGGGGGAAAAAGAAATGAAGATTGTAAAAAAAATTGGAAAAATAATTGAAAAACGATGAAAAGTAAATAGAGGAAGAAAAATTGTTATTTTAAAAATTTTCAATTTGTCTCCATTTTTTAGTATTTTCCAAAAATCTTTACTCTTCTTACAATATAGTTAGTGAAATTTACGGGTTTTCTACGTAATTCTAATTGGTTCCTGTGTATTCCTCATAACTGGAACATCCTATATACTATAATAGTTAAATAAACAAATTTTATAAATAAAATAAAAACAGAAAACCAGTTGCCTTATTTCAAATAGAAAAATTGTAAAGTTTAAGCAAATAAAAAAAAACAAACGCAATACGTAAAACGCTCCAAACTTACATACTTTTAGTCCCGTTACCACACGTCCCAATTATCGTTAAATTTTGAAAAAATAGAACGAAAAACCAAAAAAAAAATTTTTAACGAAAATTTTTAAAAATACTTATCAGGAGGGAGAGACATTTTTAGATAGGGATTTAAGGAAAACAAAATATAATCTATTATCAATTCAAAACATGCCAAAGTAAAATATAAATATTACGATTAATGTTCTAGCAATTTATGATAACCTTTACAGGGTGGAGCAAAAAATATCGAAATTGCACAACGCCGATTTGGCGGTTGGAAGAAGCTACAAATCGAAAAGTCTCCCACTGACGGACACCTATCTAAGCTCTTCGTGCAGTTTTTGTAGTTTCCCAGTAGTAACTTTGATTGTCCCAGCCCTACTAGATCTTTCGGGTATTTGGATCATCTATTTTTTTGTCGTAGCCTTTTTCTTCCGGTCCCCACTCTTCGCTGTTCGTATACGTTTTTGGTACGAACAAACCTTCGCGTCACCGACATGTTATTTTATCATATGCGTACTATAAAATGTTCATTTACCACGGGCGTACAATACATTTTTTAATTGTGGTTATTTTTTTCTTTTTTCCTCATTGGGCTCGTTATTTAATAATATGAAAGGAACTTGGTTTATATCGGGTGTCCCACGACTTTTTTCCAGGTTTTAATTTTTTATAGTAACGTTTATCCGCTATTTTGGTATTTTTTGCTCCGTCCGCATTATACACATAGTTCGTATGCTCTAAATTTAGATTGAATGTACGAACCTTTACCTTGTAAGATGTAAGAAAAATATGATGTGAATATAATATTATTAATTAATTTAAAAAAAAAAACGAAATTGTCTGCGCCAATTTTGCAGTTGACTTTTTGTATTATTTGTTTATAAACAATAAGGAGTGTCTTAATAGTGTTTTGAGTGGTTTTTTGTGAAGAAATGTCTTCCAATTGATATACACGTTTTAGTTGAAATACAGTAGAATCTGAATACATTTAACAACAATCACTGGACACCACCACTTTTTTCGAGCCACATATGGAAGTGACTATCTTTTTGTAAATGCAATTGTTACTTCCAAATTCTCTGCATTAAAGATATATTATATTCATTTTAAAAATATAAAATCATATTCTACTGTATTTCTATAGTAATTGAAGTTCATTTCATGCGTACTTTTTTATATTGAAACTCAAAACTGAGAGACATTTCTCCATGATCTTAAGTCGATTTGATATTTGTAACCCCATAACTTTAAAAAACACCACAAATTACTTTAAAATCTGACTACATTAACAACCTATCGAAAACTGACATATTTATGAAGTATGCCATAAAAATAGTTGCAGTATGAAAGATAGACCTGTATGTAAGGAGTATTCCAACTCTGTGAAAGCTCCGGAACAAATTTCTGTCTAGAACCCACCACCAAATGGGACTAGAAGAAATATTACAGATATCAAACCTCTCTTGAGGTCATCTCCAAGCTCTTTCACGTTAATCCAGTTGATATATGCTCTAGCAATACCTCTGGTGTTCTACTCCTTAAATCTACATCATCAAGCTTTTCCCACTTCTGCTAAAGCTCTACCTTGGACACTATAGACGACAACTTGCCACATGGATTAGATTACACCAAGATGGATTGGACTTACCACACTACGACCTACAAGATCTTTTATGATCACCATTCATCTACATTTTAGTCCAACAGATCTGGTGAAGCCTATTTCCTGTTTTGGAGCTAGGTCTGTAACTTGATCAGGATCTAATAAGACCTGTTCCAGGCGTTGACAAACAATGACCTTGCCATTGGAGATGTGTTCCGACCATTGCATTGCAAAATCTGTATGCTCCATTTCGCCTATCATGCAGTGTCCAATAAGAATTCCTGTGATTACACCGAGATCAGATTGCTGAAGCTGTAGAATTCGAGATACCATTTAATAGATTAAAACTAAGCGTTATAATATTTATTTATTAACATTCCTTTGAAAGTATTTGGTGGATATAAAACTTATATCAAATCTTCTTAATATCATTGGACTTTTAGGTGATATATTTGTAAATAAGCTGCTACCTTTTTAGTCTGATATAGCAAAAAAAATAACACTTGTTATATTTTCCATTTTTTATCTTTGATTACTTATTATATGTATTTTGTATGTATCGTATGTATGTACGTGTATGTTACAAAACATGGCCAGTCAAATGTATTAGTATTAAGTATTAAATTTCAAGAAAAAATATATTTTTTGAAATTTTTCCCAATAAAAATCACACAAGACTAAATTTAAGAGTCATACTTATAAAAATCAGAATCAAATCATTTCCTAGATCCAAACAACTCTATGGAGTTCGCCTCCACTTACATACATTCTGGTAACCCTACAATAGTATAATGAGTGTTTCATACCACTTCTTCTCAAAGTGCCATCTTGAATTTTCAAGCCATCAAACAAGTCTCCTTCAAATATTTCACCTTCTGCTCATATTTATCACCTTCCACCACGTGCCCCAGATATTGAACTAGTTCCTATTGTATCATCTCTAGGAACTTGGCGTTTGTCAAACAGAAAAAATTGTTAAATGACAACAAAGACCAAAAGTCTGGCTAAAGTTTATAACACCAACTCTAACACAGTCTCACGAGGGTTTCGATAACAAAGTTATCTTCTTCAGAGACTGAAGTTGAACGCGCGTCAGATAGTGTCAACTGTTAGTGTTCAGTGTCAAAATAAGAGAAGTTGTTTACCAATGTATTGGTTTTAATTTTTCCAAAGGAAGCAACTCCTATATAAATGGGTTTTATAATATTATTTATGTATGATGTGGGAAATATTTCTATAAAAATACATTTTTTTGTTGAGAATATAGTAATTGGATAAATTATAAGTATATTATATATAGATAAGAGATTTTTTATTTTTATTTTATATTTTTTCCATGTTTTTCATATACAAGTATATCCATATTATATGTATGTATAAATGTATATGCTCTAGTTGTTGCACAAATCTTTTATTAACTCTTTATTTTAAATTTTATTCAAAAAAAAATAATATTTTCGTCATCCAGTCAAACTGTCGGCGAAATTTCGTATGCTAGCTTGTATCTCTGCTCAGTGCAAAATAAACGTTAAAATAAATACTGTTAAAATTACCGATATTGTGTTTTATTTACAAAAATATTCTACCCACTCTACTGATCACTAAACAAACAATAGATATGTTCAACTCATTGTCTCAGAGGCAAGTGATTACTTCCCAGTTTCCATCTTTCCTGGAACGATTTACTGGACGGAAGAACGAGTAACACCCTCACAATACTAATGACAATTTGCTAGTGCAGACATTGATGAGGATAAGATAAGGTGGGACATATTGGGCTTTTCCCCTTACAAGTCACCAGGACCTGACGGTATAAGACCAGCCCTACTTCAGAGAGGGAAATGAATATCTATGCCGCACCTAGTTGGCCTCGTTAGCTCCGAGGTATATTTCCAGAAAGTGGAGAGAAGTACGAGTGGTATTCATACCCAAACCAGGAAGACCAATTAATAGCACATCGTTCTTTTTAAAAATATGTTTGAGGTATATATAAGAGATGAAGTGCTAGTTGACAACCCACTACCCACTTCATCCAAACCAGCATGCATATACTCCGGGTAGGTCCACTGATTCGGCCCTTCACCAAGTGGTTGGCAGACTTGAAAGATCTTTGGATAATTAAGAATCCACCCTGGTTATATTCATAGACATTGAGGAAGAGTTTGATAAAACAATCTTTCCTAAAATTATCCAACAACTCAACTCCAGGGATGTACCACTGGTAGTTGGGGAATGGATACTCAAGAAGCTATCAGTGTCAATACAGAAGACATTATAGTAAGAGGACCTGAGACAATAATTGATTCTACACAATTGTGCACGCAGATGACATAGTTATCTAAAGCGCAGGATGGTCTCGAATTAATGGAAACATGGTTTAAGGAACAATCCCTGTCTTTCAATCCCAAGAAGACTGAGATGGTTCTTTTCACCAGGATATGAAGATTATTGGGCTTAAAACTAATTGACTGTTGAGAATCTTGAAGATCCTTCTGATGCAAAATGTTTTTTCAGCAAAGTCAATTAATTTACCAAAAATCTCATGAACTTTGGCAGTGTTACCTCGTTTTTTCTACCAAAAAAAGTACACTGAAGACTCTTAGATTCAACTAAAAAACATTCAAAAATAAATGCACTACTTCCATTATTGTGTTCATGTTCCAGAACGCACTTCAGGCAATGCGAACAGAGAAAATATCAAAGAGAGAAAAAGATTTATGTGTCAAATTAGATTTGGAATTTACTAGAACAAATATTTAGAAATCAAATGTGATTTTTCGAAATAAACGATTTCCAATAAACTGGAAGCTTTTATTTCAACATAATTTGAGAATCCAACTCGATATTTTTCACCCCAAATCCACGATCGATGTATGGGATTATGTTATAAAACTATCGAACTTTTTCCACTTCGGTCAAAGCGTGCAACCCAACAGATAACAAAAAGTACGAGGTTCGTCACATTAAATTTCATGCTTACTTATTTCGCAGATGAAATAAACTGATTTCAACATGCTCTGTATATGTCGATTACTAAATCCGCTGTTCGACATAAAATAAAATCCCTCAACGTGTCACTATTCATTACAGAAAAATATCCTGTGCTGATATTTTCTCAAATATTGTTAACCCTCTAGCGATATATATTGCTGGTGACATTGCTTAATCCGCGACAAATACCAAATGAGAAATGGGTTCCAGATAAACCTACAGGCTAAAACAGTCGTTTTTGGTCGGAGTAGGATTCCAATCCTTACTTAAGGTATTAATAAAATTATTGTGTTAACTTACATAGTAAGAATAGTGTTCTAAAATTAATGTGATATTTCAAAAATAAAACTAACTTAAATTTGGTCTTTAGATTAGCAAAAAAATGAAAACAAAAAATATACTGAAACTATGCAACTTATGTACGTCACTAGTTTAAATGTGAAGTTATCGATAGTCTTGCTTTGCTGTTCCATGTTTCATCTTCTTTTTCTTTTATTGGGATGTTTGACATCTGACATCCATCGCTCTGTTGTTTACCTTGTTCAATTTAAATTTGAATTAAGCTTAAAACCAAACTGAAAAATTTAAACCAAGATGCGAATGCAAACAACTCTAACCTAAGCTTCTTTTTCTTCTCCAATATGGGTGGCTACCCTTTGTTATGATTATTGTGTTCCACGTCAAAATATGTGACTAACTTCAATTTATACTAGTGACGTCAAAATTTAAAAGGCGGATTATAAGAAATTTTGAAATTAATTTCAAACAAAACAATACTATTAAATTTGATAAAATTGTAATTAACTCTTTAGAATTAAGGATCTGCGAATCATTAACATGAATCTTTTCTGATCATATTGAAATTAGAATAAGTTATACAGGGTGGTCCGTAAGTAATGGTCCAAAGTGAATTGGAAAATTCTTCGCCTAAAAACATGACAATCTGATGCAACTTCTATCAATAAAATATTGATGGTAAGAAAGATACAGGGTGGCAAAGTTGAAATGTCAAAAAAGTTTTTTCTCGGTAAATTGGAAGATTTTGTATATACTAATCATAGAGGTATAGTTGAAATAATACCCTTCTTGGTGTGCGTCATCGATTGTGACGTATATCCGGGTTTTCGGCATGTCGCATATTTTATTTGCTATTTTGACATATAGCTAACCTTAAATTTGATAAATAGAATCATCAGAATCGTATTCAGCCAAATTCGAAAAGGCTATGAAATCAATGATTATCAGCATCTTTTTCTAACTGAAAATATTTCAGAACTTTCAAAATGCTGATGTTTTTTCGTGTATCTAGGCATATTTTTGTATTATTTAGATAAATATAACAATAATATTAATATTCACTTCAAATAAATAATAATTGACCTAAAGCAACAAAGTACACACCTGACAAGAACTGTCAGTGTGACAGTAGAAACAGACGTAAGACACGGTGCCGCTACGAAAGTAACGCCTTCATAGTATTTTGAGCTCCCGATTGATAGGTTGCGCTGGCGCGTAATGTAAACGTTAACGTTCATTATTGTGATATTTTGATTATGATTAATCACAGACCTGCCTTTTTTTCAATTTCTTTCTACGTAATGTGATAGGAGATTAACAATCGATGACTCACACCAAGAAGGGTATTATTTCAACCATATACCTTTTTGTCGCAAAAATGATGCAGTGTTAATATTTTCCAATAAATAGAGGGATACCGTTAACGATAAAAAGTTAATCGCACAGTAACATCAACAACATAGCTCCTAGAAAATACATCGAAATGGATAACATATTATGATTTCCCATGCCCTAAAACCCCTATCTTCAACTTTTTACGTTTGTATATCCAAAATCTTCCAATTTACCGAGAAAACTTTTTTGGTATTTCAACTTTACCACCCTGTATCTTTCTTATCATTAATATTTTATTAAAAGAAGTTGCGTCAAATTGTAATATTTTTAGGTCAAGAATCTTCCATTTCACTTTGATCAATTACTTTCGGACCACCCTGTATATACCTTTGTATGAAAACAAAAGGTTTTAAATGATTTTCATTCTCCTGAGAATTTTGAAGTTGAACTTCTTCATAGTTGTAATAAAGGTATTAGAATGAATTTGCTTGAGAGTTTAGAGATTCAGAGCTTGTTTAGATTGTAGTGTAACTTGTTTAAATGAACAGATTTCTTCTGCAGAGAACTATATTTTCTTACATTTACCAAAATTTATAGTTACTTCTGATTCTTAATAATAATTCACCACTTTTGTATAATGATTGTCAGATGATTTGGTCTATTGTATAGTTTAAATTGATTTCATGTTTTTAGTTGTAGTACTGACTTAGGTTAGATTTTCATTATTTGCTCTTCTTTTTGTAAGTGAAACATTAACAATTTAATATTTAAATGTTGGTTTGCCGATTAATCAGAACAATGATATTTTATTATTAATGTATTGGTATTAATGATATCTGTCATTGTTTGGTATCCATTTTAATTTTATATATCCGTTTCCGTTCAACATAGTACATGTGCTTCAGTGACATTGAGTTATATTTTCTTAAAAATTTTCTAATTTATAAATGGATATTTTATTATTAAAAGTCCATCATGTATTATCTCATTCTTATTTTGATAATGAGCTCTATAATAATTTTAGTGGCTAATAGAGTTCTATTAGTCCCTTTCTTAGTACCCCATTTTATTTGGGTACTAATTCATTTGAACATTTATTCATTTGGATTTTTCAAATGCAAATTTAAACATATTTCTTTAAATGTCTCCAAATTTGTAATTTTTTAATTTTCTTAATTATCCTTCACAATTTTCTTAATAATTATAATTTTCTTTCTGAACCACTTAATTGTCTAATCTATAGTATGGATTGACAGCAAATTAATTTTCTTCCTGTTGTTAATGTTTCATTAAGGTAATTGTATTATTATTTTATATATTTATATCACTTAGACTTAAAACAGAATAATTTGTGGTTGATATTATTTAATGTCAAAAAATTTTCATCTTACTTCAATAATATTAATATATTTTGTCTCAACTTTTATTATCTCATTAGATCTTTTTTGATAAGTATAACATTTCTATTGAAGCCTAATGATTGTAATTTTGTACCGAAACTAGTTGCTGAACATTTTGTCCTTTTGGTGGACAATATTAAAAATTTGTGGTTTGGACTTTCGAGTTTTATTGATCCTTCTTTTTTGAAAAGGTTACTAGATTTGGGAACGTTGAGAATGATTAAAAATTGACAGTAAAACTTGATAATTTTGAACTGTCTCAAACATTTTATCCGAATATACAGAGTGATTTATTGGTACCTATGTGTACTCATTAAGTCTGTTATCATAAGAGATACCAAAACAAGTTTATTTTAAAAATTATAGGCAGCTTTAATTTTCATATTTCAAAATTAGTGACAGGGTGTTTTTTAAATATATTTTACTGTAATCTGCTTTTATTATCTATGAGATTTGTTTTTGTCTGTATTCTAAAAGCAATGAGCATTAAATACCTTCAACTTTATCAACTTGTACTTCTTTTCAGTTTAGCGTGTAAAATTACTGTTAATTTCTCGCGTTTGACGCTTGAGGGAGCTTCTAAGTGATACAAGACATATTCCCAGACTTATTGAACATCGTAACGGAATTAGAACTCTGCGTGTAGAAACTCTTAAAATCCTTTTCTGCTGCCAGCTTATCAATAAAATCGAAAGGAAAATGAAAAAAAGTTCGCTACTGCGAAAAAAGAAAAAAACCAGTGGTTGTCACGTGCACGTATGGGGTAGAATTTCTACGATATCGATTTTTATACATTTCTTTCCATATTTACTTTGTAAATGTATACATTTTCGCCGATGACAGGGTTTGGAAACTATTTACACTTACAGGAACTCTTATTTTCCCGTTTATTTGTTCGTACAGACTGTACAGAGTGGAAAATATTCTAGTTAAATTTATCAAGATTATAAAGTTTTATTACAGTCTCCTGTAATATTGTCGTGTTTAATAAAAAATATTTTTCAAAACTTATAAAGCGTTAAAATAATTATTATTCCGCGATATTTATTTAGAAGTTTCAAGTTTCAATTTTAAGGATTCACCATCCTTGTAAATATTATTTAACCAATAAATATAGTAACCTCAATTATTAATCCACATTAAAATTTCTTCACAATATCTACCACAGTTGAATACAACAGCCATAACATATTGGGTAAGAATCAAAACAGCTGTCAAAAAATGTAAATAAATTCAATATGTCACATTTACTGAAAAATGAAGAATCACAAAAACCTTCAAATTGACATTCATTCATGTATAAATGAAATTTTGGGACATGAAGAGGAACCGCAAAAAAATCAAGTCATTGGATGGCAACAACTGTGGAATTGAGCAAAATTTCAAAAATATTTAAAAAAATTCAATTGGGGCAGTGTAGATAACATGAAGAACCTATCTAACGAATATCACACAATAATGTGATATATTAATAATTTTATTCCAAAAATATCCTAATAAGGTATTGTCGTATTTCTTACAATGTTTACAGAGTGATTCATCTGTTATTCAACAACTTGATTCTGAATATTCAGTGTATAGTTTTCATACCAATATCAATAACTATTTAAATATGTTTCTGCGGATATATTTTTATATCAAACTTTCTTCAAAATCAATTTTAAGAGTCAATCAAATCAACAATTTCAACTTGCAACACTGGATACAAATAGTTTGCTTTCAATTCTTTTAAATAGTTACCATAAAATAAGAACAGAATAAATATCATATAAATGGGTTTTATACAGGGTGTTTTCAAATGACACTTACTTACAACGTTTGCATGTAGATGATACCTCTCGTAAAATTGGACAAAATGATATATGGATTGAAGGGTCCAGCTTATTTACTTTTGAAAAATTAAATGTTTTAATTTCATAACTTCAAGATGGATGGATAAATTGATTTGACATTTGGCAGGTTGTTTTTAAATGTAGAAGGGAATATTTTTCTGGAAAAACATGTTTCAATTCTTGATCCAGTGGTGTACATTTGGAAGAATATGTTACCTTTCCCCTCCAATTTTTTACGCCACTGACATTTGAAGCAATTTTTATTTTAGTTTGTATTCTTTGATGGATTTCACGTTTATATTTAAGATATCCCCTTTACATATCAAAATATTCGTAGTTTTCAAGATATTTAATGTTTTCATGGAGCCTGTAAGATCATTTTTCAATAATTATATTAAAAAAATATGTTTCTTGTATTTTTTCAAATTATTACCAAACTACTAATGGTTAGAATATGTAACAGAAACTAATTTATGAAACAGCAATGCATCTAAAACATTGGGTGAACATTGTTGAACATACTTGTCCAAACTAGTGATTTTATTAACAAAGGAATTGATGACAATAAAAGATAAGATACTTACAAAGTTCATTAATATTCCATACCTTGTAATTTCTTGGCTATTTAGTGAGTGAATAATATCCCATTCAAACATAAATTTTCACTAAATAGCCAAAAAATTACAAGGGATGGAATATTTATGAACTTTGTAATTATCTTATTTTTTATTGTCATCAATTCTTTTGTTAATAAAATCACAAGTTTGGACAAGTATTTTCAACAATGTTTTTAGATGCATTGCTGTTTCTCACAAATTTGCTCCTGTTACATATTCTAGCCATTAGTAGTTTGGTAATTATTTAAAAAATACAAGAAACATTTTTTTTCATTTAATTATTAAAAAGTGATATATTCAATAAAAATAGCTTCAAATGCCAGTGGCGTAAGAGCAGGGTGGGGAAAGGTGATATATTCTTCCAAACGTACACCACTGGATCAAGAATTGAAACATGTTTTTCCAGAAAAATATGCCCTTTTACATTTAAAAACAACCTGCCAAAATTCAAATCAATTTATCCATCCATCTTGAAGTTATCAAATTAAAACATTCAATTTTTCATAACTTCAACACCCCGTATTTCGAAAAGTACCTAAATAAGCTAGACCTTTCAATCCTTATATCACTTTGTCTAATTTTACGAGAGGTATCTACAGGCAAACGTTGTAAGTGTCTTTTGAAAACACCCTGTATCATTTCACAACCAAATTATTACACATAAAGCCACTATTACATAAAACATGTGGTATATAATAATATAAAGAGCAATATTCAAAATATAAATATATCCACTTACCATTTTCTAGAAGAAATATTAAAGCTGAAATGCACAAAATAGTCTTTAAATATACCGATATTAACTATACAAGATACTCGAAAAACAAAGCTTATTCATCCAAACTAGACAAAAAAATTGTAGCAAAAAATATCATAATAATTTCCTTATAATAATATTAAATTGAATTTCTACTTTTATGTCAATAACACATTCTGTCCTTTTTCTTTAACTGTTAAACCGATGAGAGAATACAGCCATCAGTGATTGATTGATGAGTAGAAACAAGCCATAAATATTTATCGAATAAAAGTAACTATTGTGTGCATAGTGATCTATGATCTTACAAGTAATTTTATATGAATTTATAAAATTTAATTTTCAGAATTATTCAAATTATACTATTTGGATTAAATTTATATCATTCAAAACATGTTTCTACAAATAGTTTGTTACGAAGAATAGTAAAGCTATCGAATATTTTCCAAAATTATTATGCTTAGAAAAACTACTAATAGGTACATGGAACAAACTCGTATATAATCAGATCAATATTCAAAATAATAAATATATCAACTTACCATTTTCTAGAAGAAATATTAAATCACAGATGCTGAAAAATGTCTTTATTATATATCCCGATGTAACATTGCCATCACAAGTACGACGAAAAACTAAAACAATCATTATTATCGGTCGATCGAGACAAAAAAATTGTAGCAAAAAACTTGTTCAATCTAGTTACAATTTTTAAAATTGATAGCACACTTTTATGACAGTAACTCAGTCTGTCCTTTTTCTTTAGATGTATAACCGATGAGAGAGTGCAGCAATCACTGAATTGATTGATTGATTGATAGAAACAAATCTACAAAGTTCATGAGGTTACGAAGAACGTGAAATTATTATTGATTCTTTCTAGTTGTTCATATCACGATGCGTTGCGATTTTATATAGAAAATTGTTGAATTAGGAATAATTAAAGCTCGTTTCGCGGGGCGTAACAAAAAAAAATATAAAACTATTTACATAACTTTATTTTCAAACAATTTATAGAAAAGTCGTATTACAGATAGTTGCAAGGCAATATTTTAAAGGGGGGCACAAAACCATTAACTAGTAACATAATATTCAAAATAGTCAACGCGTAAATAAGAATTTAGCCGAAAATAGTATAAAATAAAAACAGTACACAAGTTGAGCTTTTGAAGCAGTACATAAAATAATTTATCTAAAACTTAAACATTATTTGGTATTAGAATTAATATTACAAGAAATAAATAGTGTTAGAAAGGCTAAGACGTAGTCAAGCATAAATATATTATATAGATTATATTAATAACAAACGATTTTTGAAAACAAAACGTTTTTGATTTACTCTTGAAATAGTTCCAGGTATAATAGAACGATATAAAAATAGTTTCACGATAATCTGATAAATATGGAGGCTTTTAGCTACAAAAATACAGACTGTAAAGTCACTAGAATCGTTTTAAATTTGTACTATCATCAAAAAATAACAATGGCTAACAAAAATTTATTGGAAACATTAAAAATCGAAAGATTGTGACATATACCAAAAGTCAAAAGCGGAAGAACCAAGAGCTAAGAAGTGGAGAAAAAATAGCGTTAAATGTAGAAACTGTTGTTTGGACCTTAATTTAGCAAAATAAATAACAAAACTAAGATTGTACAATACTATATTGAAGCCTACGATATTGTATAGTTGTGTGACTTGAGTTTTAAACAAAAAACAAAGAGAAAGTGTAATTAGATGGGAAAGGAAAATGTTAAGAAGAATTCTGGGTGGAAAAAAAGTAGAAGGGGTCTATATGAGAAGGACTAACGAAGAATTATATATCATTTATCGTGAACCCAAAATAGATGCAACTATTACATCAAGAAGACTTCAGTGGTTGGGGCACATAGAAAGGTTGGAAGGAAGAAGAATAGTGAAACAAATAGAATGGAGAGCTCCGGAAGGCAAGAAGAAAAAATGCAGACCTAGGAAAAGATGGAGGGAGGTGGTACTAAAAGACCTGAAAGAAAAGAATGTGAATCGATGGAGAGAAAAGGCCAAATATAGACAAGTATGGAGAGGAATTACAAAGCTATGGGCCTTAAAAGCCTGTTAAAAGCTATATATATGAATAACAAAAAAGTCGGTTTGACTATAAAAATATCGTTTGGTTCATGGCTGAAGATCCCTTCAAAGCGTAGATGGCGCTTAAAGAGACTTGCTTTTGGGTGTAGTAAGTATTGGAAAAGAAGCGGGAAAATTAATAGCGAACAATAATCATGAGCAGGTTGTTTGGCCAAAATTTAAAAAAAATAACGTTTTGGATAGGCCTTTAAAAAAAACGCAAAATGTCCTTTGGGTCATAAGTTATGGAAAAATTAGAGAAACCTTGATTTTTGAAAGAAGAAAAAAAGGTCGTTTGGTCCATGAATTGACAAAAAAATGTAATGGGCCTTTTCAGTAATTTATTTTTATTGGTTTAAATTGAAGTACTTTCTGAAAAAATGTACCCTTATTTTTTCATTTTTCTTTGGAGCTTGATTTCTATCCTAAAAAAATTATCTCCAATGTACGGAAAGCAAGCGCGCGGTTTGAACGTGACGTCACTCCTCCCTCCTTTGTGACGTCAAAGAGCCTACGACCTTGAAAACGACAGATCGTTATTTCCATAGGATTTGTAAAGTTTGCTTACCTGGTTTTTGATTTTGACATCTCATGTAACCTCGTAATTGATATTGACATTCTCTTTCATATTGAATTATTTTTTTTTGTTAAAATAACAAGATAAATTGCCCAAGCAAAATATTCATTTACGTTCCTCGAGATGAAAACAGACAAAAATCATGGTTCGAAAAAGCAGAAGGAACATTTGCTTCTTCGTTTGATGTTTTGGCCTCAGCCGTAGCAGCAATTGGCCAGCCATTCTGACAAATACTGCCAGCATAAATCCAGACCTTATGACGTCACTTGCCCCAAGGTCAAACGCGTGTTCAAATTACCCAAATATTTGTTCAACTTTTTATTCGACTTTGTGACATTTATATTCGAAACCAAACTGCACAAAGTGAAAAATTATCAGTAAGCTTTCAAATAAAATATTTGTTTCGAGATTTAAGCATCTACTGAAAAGGCCCATTATCTCTTTAGAGCGTAGATGGAGTTTAAAGAGACATAAAAATTGAATGAATATGTCGCCAAGAGAAAAGTAAAGAGTATTTCAAAGAGCGAACTTAGTTATCGGTGCAGTAAGCATAACCAACGGAAAAACAATGTACACAAGCCATTCCAAAGATCAAAAAATCGTGAACTTCTTATACACCAAGATCAAGATCATCATATTATACCGATTTTAAAACGCACTGAAACGTAACTAGTGAACATGTAAATGCATTTTTTTAAATTATCAACAGTAGATGTTTGAGAAATTTGTAAATAAGTACGAATGTTTTAATAGTGGGAATGGGGCAGTTTTCAAAAGTCCAAACAAGATTACAGTTCGCAGCAAATACGGGAAACTTATAGTGGTAGAGGTCTAAAACTCAAAATACAACCCCTAGAGATCGAAATTTCTAATTCTTATACGAGATATATCAGAAAACTTCTGAGTTGCATTGTTTTGATACTTTTTTTTCTGTCAATTTTACAGAGTTCCCCATATTATGCTGGAAACCTGGGTGGATACACATGCTCAGTGAATCAAATCGTAAGGGATTTTCATAACGGCATTTACAAATTTCCCAGTAACTAAATTTTTCAATCATTTTTCAAAATATATCTCGTTAAGACACCTAAAATTTAATTTATTTAGCTAGTTTTCATCAACAGATAACTTTGAAAATATTTTAATAACGACAAAACAGCAAAACAGTTATTATATGTTAAGATGTTTTTTTATGGATTTAAAGACATCAATGTTTGTCCAAAACGTTAATTTTTTTAAAACTACTTATTTTTCCTGAAGAATACCTGAGGAGTGTCTAAATCGCAAATTTGGGAGGAAATTTTACAAAAAACTCATGTGAACCATGATCTAACAAGAAAAAAAATTAAAAAAAACGTCAATTGGACCATAATTTATGAGAAAAGAAAAAAATTGGCTTGGACTACGACTCAACACAAAAAATGAACTAACCTTATCTAATCACAAAGTTTGGAATAAGACTATGAAAAAAATCGTCCAAAGGAACATTATTTATAAAAACATAATCTGGAAAAAATACGTTTAGTTTGCTGCTATACAGCGTGTCCACGGATGGAGTTTCCTATAGGTGAAACAATTTTAAATATCAATTTAGTGAAAGATGTTATTCTTGATTAAAAGTTTTGCTTGTTCTGAAACCCCATAAAAAGTTTTTCAAAACCCGTCTCATTTTATGGCCAGTTTTATGAAAACCTGGAGTCTGACTTTTTGACATTTCTTCACATATTGGCTAATATCTCGGGAACCTTAAGGTTTGCAAGGTTCTAGTCTACGACATTCGATTCAGAATTGAATTTTCTATATAAAGAGGAATTTTCCACATCGAAAAACCTTAGATATGGATTTTAGAATTTTCAGGTTTTGAAAATTTATACTTATTTTCATATCTGAGGTTTTTCGAGGTGGAAAATTCCTTTTTTTATAGAAAATTCAATTCTGAATCGAATGTCGTAGACTAGAACCTTGCAAACCGTAAGATTCCCGAGATATTAGCAATATGTGAAGAAATGTCAAAAAGTCCAGGTTTTCATAAAACTGGCCATAAAATGAGACGGGTTTTGGAAAACTTGAATTTTATTCCATTTTATGGGTTTTCAGAACAAGCAAAACATTTTATCAAGAATAACATTTTTCACTAAATTGATATTTAAATATTTTTCACCTATAGGATATTCCATCCATGGACACGCTGTATAACAGAAGAAAAAACGTCGTTTGGACCCGGATTTTGGGCCAATTAAGAAAAAGTAGAAAAGCCAATTATTCAATAAATAATAAAAAAAAACAGTATTGGAACCAACATAAAAAAACGTAAATTGGAACATAATTATGGAAAAATTGTAATAAGCCATTTGGACAACTTAATACCTAATTTAAAAAAAAGTGTTTGGACCACGGCTTTAAAAAAATGTCATTTGGGCCATGATCTTACAAGAAATGAAAAAAAAAACAGTGTTTGGACCACGACTTCACAAAAAACTTCATTTGGGCTATGATCTTATGAAAAAAAAAACTGAGAAAACGTCGTTTGATCAATTTAACAGAATAGTTGCCGAAATAGTGTTGAAATTTCATTGTACAAACATATTTAGGGAAAATTAAGATGTACAGCGCCAATAAGTGACTTACATGAACAACTCCTCGGGGATTCTTGGAAACAATCGTGTATTTAGTTCACCATAATGTTGCTTCACCCTCAAAATGTATTTTTCCAGCGAACTCACTTATTAGTGACTACTTGTGCGTAAATATTCAAAAAGATTTCCAATTATCGTCTCAACCAACAAATCTAAATCCATAAATATTAATTTTATTGCATCATATTAACATTGGAAGCATTCATACGATTATTATTTGTAATTTCCTTCACTACCCCACTAAATCCGGCGGAGGAGGAGGAGGTTGTGTCGGTTTACTTAAATTCCTACCCTGTGCACCTAACCCGACAGCTCTGTTCAAATCAATCACCCCGCCATCGGATCTGGCTCTAGTATGACTAGATTTTTGAACGTTTCGATTAGCGTTATTCGTATCACAATTATTTTCACTGGTCTTTTCTATGCTGTTGACGGATTTCGTCATATCCACGCTATGTATCTCCAAACTGTTGCGAGAATTTTCCGAATTTGTTCTCGAATCGTTTTCGCTGTTGTGATTCGAGTCTCGGTTTTCGGGTTTATGGCCGAGAAATCTTTCTTTGTCCGCTATTTTGTTGTCGTGGCCGGGTTGGAAAATGTCCGCTTTACCCTGTATGTTGATGTAAGCGGGTTGTTGTTTATTGGCGACGTTGTAGACGGAACATTGAGCGGTCGTTCGAAGAGATGAGGGGCGAGCTGGGATTTCGGGTTTGCTAGACGGTTCCGTTCTTCTTATTTGAACTTCCTCGGTATCTTCGAATTTATTATCGGGTATCACAGTTGGATTCACCTGAAATACGGTCAAATACTTTTGAATAAAAACAAAATTTTGTATGTTTCCAAGTACAGATAAATCTATACCACTTCTGGGGTGCTACAGAAAAATGTTAAAACTGGTTCAAGTTAAGGAAGCGAAAAAAATGTAAATGTACCATATTGGTGGTTAATATCGATTGAATAATTCTTTTAGTATTTCAATTAAGGTTTAGAGTCCTCAGCCCCTTACTGTTTAGTAATATGGAAATATAGAGCCGATTTGACGGAAAGCTGATACAATTTCAAAGCTTTTCAGGTCAAGACCAGCCTAAAATTTAGCGGTTAAGGAGTTCGTGAAGTTTGCTGATGTTGGTTACAAAGAGCCTGCTTCTTTGTCGATATTAAGTTTTGGCGCCCAACAAATTGAATAAAAGGAAGTATCAAATTTGGCGGGTTTTTGAAGGCAACAATAAGTTAATGTTAGGCGAATGACACAAAAAAAAGGATGGAACGTTTTGATGAACTTGAAGCGAAACTGAAACTTTGATGATTATTCACACCAAAAACGATTACTGACCTTGTAGTAAATACTGGAAGTGTAACTTTCACCCAAAATTATTTTCTGCTTCCTTACAGGCTATACGACAACAGTTAAATACAATTAAAAACTAGATAAATGTTGATATAATAGAATTATTCGTATTTTAATAAAATATATGGTTGACAACTAAATGTCCCTATTATTTTTTGGAATTTTTAGAGGCCACTGATACTCATGATACAATAAAAAATGTTTGGAACAGGATTTCTGAAAGAATTGAAAAAAATGTCATCGAGATTATAATTTATTTAAAAAATTGGGAAAAAATGTCATCTGAAGGAAAATGTATGTGAAAAATGGGGAAAAAATTTGTCTGGAGCAAAATGTATGACAAAAATTGGGTAAAAATATCGTCTGAAGCAAAATGTATGACAAAAATTGGAAAAAAAATCTGTCTGGAGCAAAATGTATGTCAAAAATTGGGGGAAAAATCTATGTGGAGTAAGATTTACGTCAAAAAATGTGGAGTAAAATTTAGGTCAAAAATAGGAAAAAAATTCGTCTGGAGCAAAGTTTATGATGAAAATTGAAGAAAACTGTCATTTGGAGTATATATCAAAGAAAAAAACAGGAGAAACGACATTTGGACTACTACTTGTGAATAAATTGGAACATAATTTATTTAAAAAAAATTATATTTGGGTCATGGTTCCACAAAGTAAAGGAAAAAACATTGTTTGGACCAGGATTCATGACAAAATTGGTGAAAAATATGTATTAGCAAAGTATACTTCTTGGAAAATCATTTATAGAAGAATGTTTGGAAAACATTTAGGAAAAGTGCTATTTGGACCATAATTCAACAAAAATATAGAAGACCATGTTAATAAATTGAGTAAAAATATCGTTTAGCCAAGCTCCAACAAAACAATGTAAGAGACATCATTTAGACCATAATTTATGAAACAATTGGGAAGAAATGTCATCTGAAGGAAAATGTATGTCAAAAATTGGGGAAAAAATTAGGTCTGAAGCAAAATATAAGCCTAAAATGGGAAAAAAATATCGTTTGGAGCAAAATACATGTCAAAAATTGGGAAAAAAATCTGTCTGGAGCAAAATGTGTGACAAAAATTGAAAAAAATGTCGTCTGGAGAGAAGTTAATGATGAAAATTGAAGAAAACTGTCATTTGGAGTATAATTCAAAGGAAAAACAGGAGAAACGATGTTTGGACTACTACCTGTGAGTAAATTGGAACATAATTTATTTAAAAAATTGTGTTTGGGTCATGGTCCAACAAAATAAAGGGAAAAACATTGTTTGGACAAGGATTCATGACAAAATTGGTGAAAAAAATGTTTTAACAATGAATTTCGTTTAGAAAAACATTTATATAAGAATTTATGACAAAAATGTCGTTTGAGGAAAAATTTATGGAAAAGTGCTATTTGGACTATAATTCAATGAAAATATAGAAGAAACGTCGTTTGGACCATGTTAATAAATTGAGAAAAATATCGTTAAGCCAAGATCCAACAAAATCATGTAAGAAACATCGTTTGGGCCATAATTTATGAAAAAATTGGGAAAAACTACCATGATTTATGAAAAAAAAATATGGAAAATACGTCGTTTGGACCATAATGCATAAAAAATGTTGGGAAAACAACGATTGTGAACAGGATTTTATGAAAAAAAATGTCATTGAGATCATAATCTATGTCAAAAATTGGGAAAAAATATAATCTAGAAAAAAATGGTTGTCTAAAATTTGGTGAGAAATTACGTCTGGACCAAAATATAAGCCAAAAATTGGAAAAAATGTCGTCTGGGGCAAATTGTATGTCAAAAATTGTGAGAAAAACTTATCTGGAGCAAAATTTTCGTCAAAAATTGGAAAAAAAAATGTCGTCTGGAGCAAAATTT
The DNA here is from genome assembly GCA_910591675.1 of Galerucella calmariensis. Lineage (NCBI taxonomy): Eukaryota > Metazoa > Arthropoda > Insecta > Coleoptera > Chrysomelidae > Galerucella > Galerucella calmariensis. The sequence continues at coordinate 182,957 of CAJUYG010000181.1, forward strand.
TCGTCAAAAATTGGAAAAAAAATGTCGTCTGGAGCAAAATTTATTATGAAAATTGGAGAAAATTCTCATTTGGAGTATAATTTATTTAAAAAATTGTGTTTGGGTTATGGTCGAACAAAATAAAGGAAAAAACATTATTTGGACCAGGATCCATGACAAAATAGGTGAAAAATATTGTTTGGACCATGTTTTAACAAAGAAAATCGATTGGAAAATCATTTATAAAAAATTTTATGACAAGAGTTTAGCTTAAAATGTCGCCTGGAAAAAAAATTTATGAAAACAATTGGGGAAACGTGCTATTTGGACCATAATTCAACAAAAATATAATAGAAACGTCGTTTGGGACATAATTCAACAGAAAAATGTAATAAATTTATCAAAAAAAAAGAAATTGACGTTTAACCAACCTTGTGGTAGATGCTGGAAGTGTACTTCTGATCGACAACCTTATTCGTACCACCTTCAGTCATAGTGCCTCTATCGGATTTCTGTACAGTTTGACTAATACCATCCTTTGTGCTCGATACTTTTTTATGTGTATCGTTATGTCTCGGTAAAGTACTTGGATGAGTGGTTTTAACTTGTATTAATCGAGGTGCCGCTTCGGGTTTAGTTTCTTTCGAATTATTTTGCACTTTTTGGGGAGCTTCTTCGATTTTTGCTGGTGGAGAGTTCAATTGCGGCGATGAAATGTGCATATCATCGTATCTAAAAATTAGAAATTATTATTTTTCAAAACATTTTAGGTAATTTTTTCATTTACTTTATAAGATTTTTCGGAGACGACGGTACCAATTTAGAAGGCCCGTCTACGATTTTACTGCTATTAACAACGGGAGGGACCGGAGCGGATTTTTTCTTTCTTAAATTCGGTTTCGGACTGTCCATCCAAGCGCTATCCAAATTAGAATTACTAGCCTGAAAATAATTATTGACAATTAAATAAAAATGTATTCGAAATTTTTTATTTTTTTTTCTCTTATTTTTTTTGGGAATCAAACCACAATAATGTTTTCCTCTTTTATTATTGGGCTCTTTCAATAAGTCAGGTATTTGCAAACATGCTTGGGAAGAGGAGAATAACATTCAATGGGATTCGACAAAAATAATATTGAAAGAGGAAAAATCAAAGAAAGTGCTTTAATACAACTAAATGCGGATAAATGTGTAGCTAGTATTTCAGCGTAATCAAGTCAAATTTGGTTACCATTGTTCGAAAGAGAAATTTCCAATAATCAATTACCTGCGTTATCAGGATAGCATCATAAGTTTTTATCCAGGTTTTCTTATGATTTATCATTGGAATAGTTGTTAATCGATACACACTTCAATACACAAAATCACTAAACTGAGTTACCTATATATATTTTGAAAACAAAAATTATCATACACAAAAAAGTAACAACAAACACGTTTTATTAACATTTTCAAAATAAGCGAAAAAAAGCGCTATCCCAATAAAAACCGTTCCTGGAACGTGCACTTCACTGGATTCCATTTCTAGTAGACTATCATATCTTTGGAATGTCATAAAATAAAATATTTATTTCACATTTTACCAGAGGTGTGATCTACTATGAATGGACCTTAATATAGTATGTACAAAAAGTACGAGGAGTAATAAACCCTAATTAAGTATGCAAAACCTTTACAGGGAGCACCATGAAATTTTTGATAAATCTCTTACTTTAAATTACATTTCTTCCGTAAATCTAAAAACCAGGTAGATCGACCCCGTATTTGTTTCAGTTGTAGCAAAGTTTAGGGTTTCTTCATTGTTAAAGGATTAGCAGATAAGCAATAACGCAATGCAGTGGTGTGTATTTTGGGAAAAAAATACGTTTTAAATTATATTATAATAAAAAATGAAAAGAAATAATTATTGGAATACATTTATTACTTACATTTTATTCTATATCCGACTCGGAAGAGGAAGAATCGTTGTTGACATTAATAATAATAGGGTCGATTAAATCATCACAAATATTGTCAATTTTCCACATATTTGCCTCTACTTTGATAACATGCTCGATACAGTTTGTCCAATTTTCCTTACTAACATGACTTACAGCACTCTCAAACAATTTCACAACATCGTTTATTTTAAAAGTAGTATTTTTTTTCAACTTCCCCCTTTACCTGAGCCCATATTAATTCTAAGGGATTAAGTTCACAATGATAAGGGGGAAGTCGAAGAACTGATATACCACGAGAAGAAGCCATTTCTTCTACAATGTAGGTTTTGTATTTATTCTTGTTCATTTTTGCAATTCTGTAAAGTTCTTTCCTTAGTGGATCTTTTGGAAACTTAATATTTTTCGAAATAAGCCACTCCAAAAGCTCTGCTTTACGCCAACGACTTGTGGGCAATGCTTCTCGTAACCGTGAATGGTAACTTGCGTTGTCCATAACAATAACAGCCCCGTTTGGAATCAGATCCAACATTTGAACAAACCATTCCTCGAATTCATATCTTCGTGATAGTCCCCCGTACGTTTTGAAATGAAAGTTAATAATCCACCAACCATCCATCAACAAAACCTTCAGAACTTCCAACATGGACAATGATAAGTCTTTTTCCTTTTCCAGATGGTGGCTGCAAACCTAACGACAAACCTTCCACGAATGCCTGCCTTCCGCTTTTAATGTTTTCATCTTGCCAAGATTTGGAAACTGTATATCCAGCATTTATCCATGTTTCGTCTAAGTAGAAGATTTTCAAATTTTGTTCTCTGGCATGTCGAATGCTTCTTAAATAGTCTCTTCTCCAAAAAACTATTTCCGGTTTATCTATCAAGAGAGATTTTCTATTATGTTTTGTATATCTGAAACCCACATCTTTCAAAAGTTTGCATAATGTCATTCTGGAGAATTTTGGATAGTCCGTATCTTCTTGCACTGATGTCATAATTTTGTCAAGTGTTGGAATTTCCTTTCGTAAGTAAAATCCATGGACTTTACGCCTTAGTCTTTGTTTTAATGACTCATCGATCTCAATTGGTTTTCGGCCTGAAGGAGTTTTAGGGGGTTGAAGAGTTCCATTCTTGCTTTCTTTTAGTAATCTATAAATTGTTGATTTAGCAACACACAACATAGCAGCCGTTAATTCCACAATATCATCAACACTTGCACTGGGATCCTTGTTTTTCAATGATATATAACAATTCAATATCAGAGTTTTTCCATTTAAAGATAATGGACCTGTTTTTGGTCGTTTATATGGTCCTTGGCTTATCGACATTGTTTGGTACTTGCACAATTAACATTCAACAAATGTTTTAAATATATTCCAACTGTTTACAATATTATGAAAACCATACAACTTCATACAACTTTACTCAAACAACTAATACTAAGTACTGATTTAATGTACCTACTTTCTTTTAAAATAATATTCCCGATAATGTTTCTAAGAAAACTGGGTTGTTCAATACAAAATGTACCTTACGGTATACCCTCTTAAAATATATTTTGGTACGTCTATGAAATCTACTCAAATGAATGATTTATTACTCCTTGTCCTTTCTATATAGACTATAAAATTTGACAACAAAGTTTTGTAGTCTTAAACTTCAAAATATTATTGATTGTCTAGTTGTCATATTTTTTTCGTTGTGTAGATAGGGACCAAAAATTATTTCATTACTAGTTAATCTTGACAACGGTAGTTGGAACGCTACCGAAACGTCGAAATAAAAAATAAAAAAACATTATTGTGTTTTGATTCAAAAAAAAAAAATTAAAGAAAAAAAGATTAAGTAGTGCCACAAGGAACTTACAGACGAAATTTTTTAATTTACTCACCTTAAAGTTACTAGAAGTGTCTTCTTCTTGAAATATCTCCATTAAACTGACGTATTTACTAGCGTCGTCCGGAAACAGTTGATCGCTTTCCTTTATCAAAAGTTCGACTAGAATATTAACTGTTACACAATTTCCTATATTAACGTTTATATTTTCGTGTTTGTTCCAAAGTAGATTCGGCGACAAAACTATGGCTATATTCGAAGCTGTCATTTTATTTTCCGGATGTTTCGCTAGTTTAGATAAAAATTGGAAGAGGTACGCTAGATTGTCACGATTTTCTTGCGGTAGTTTCGCTACTATTTCTTTTACTACTTCTAAACGGTAAATTTCCGGTACCTAAAATCAAAAAAAAATTACTAGGGTACATCGAAAATTTAACAATACACACAAGTTAAAACTATCTGTATATGGCAAAATACTTATAGTAAAATCATGAAAATTCACAAGTTTGGGTTTTTGGATCCGATCTTTTCAACTAAAATATATTCAAAGATGGCCGACTTCTGGTTCTACAGGAAGTCGATTGTAACTTTGTTATTTTAAATGGAACACCCTGTATATTAATATATTTTTAAAATCTACGTGAAATTTTAGTATACTTTTGTCTGAAAACCTTTTTCGAAAAAGGTATACTTTTTGAGTTATTGATTTTTTTTGTAAAAAATTTGACCGTTGCAGGCACTTATGAATTATTTTTTTACGAGGATACCCTTGAAGATATGAAAATGGTTTCTGATCGGTTGCTTTTAGCAAGGTCAGACATATTTGAATCTATGTTGAAACATTTTTTATTTTATACAGGGTGTGTATAAAAAGTGTTCAAAGTTCAACTTCATAAATATCAAACTTCTTTCTATTTTAATGCATTCGGGGGTGAAAAATAAGGCAAATTCATGTTAACTTTCCTATACCTAAACCGTTATCCAGATATTAAATATTTTCTGTAAATTTTGTCAGAGATGTAGGTATGGTTTAAATTTTATTGTGGTCTATCTGGATATGTTACTGTAAATAAAGCACATGTTCTTGTAACAACTTTGCCATATTTACCATGTATTAAAAGCAAAATTACATAATCTTTTTTATCTTTTAGTGCTTGTATCAACGGGTCAAAATAAAATTTAGGCCACACCTGCATCTCTAAAAGTTTACAGAAAACATTTAATAAGATTTTGGTATAGGAAAGTATACATGAGGTTGCCTTATTTTTTACCCCTGAATGCATTAAAATAGAAAAAACCGGGTGGTTCTTTTTAAAAAAATGGAGAAATTTGATATTTATGAAGTTAAACTTTGAACCCTTTTTATACACACCCTGTAGAAAATGAAAGATTTTTCAAAATAGATTCAAACACGTCTGACCTTGCTTAAAGCAACCGAATAGAAACCATTTTCATATCTTTAAGGGTATTCTCGTAAAAAAATAATTTATAAGGTCCTGCAAATGAAATAATAACTCAAAAATTATGCATTTTTCGAAAACAGTTTTCAGACAAAAGTATAATAAAATTTTACGTAGATTTCAAAAATGTATTAATATATAGGGTGTTCCATTTAAAACAACAAAATTACAGTCGTCTTCCTGTAGAACCAGAAGTCGGCCATCTTTGAAAATATTTTACTTGAAAAGATCGGATCCAAAAAAGTATACTAAAATTTTACGTAGATTTCAAAAATGTATTAATATATAGGGTGTTCCATTTAAAATAACAAAATTACAGTCGACTTCTAGTAGAACCGGAAGTCGGCCATCTTTGAAGATATTTTAGTTAAAAAGATCGTATCCGAAAACCCAAACGTAGAGATTTTCATGATTTTACTATAAGCATTTTTCCATAATATACAGATAGTTTCAACTCGTCGTGGGACCCCCTGTATACAAAGACTAAATTACCTGTACGGCGTCCAACCACTCTTTGTACAAATGGTACGTCAACAAGGGTTCGGGTAGTTCGCGCAAATACAATTTCAGTAGACTCGCTAAAATGTGTACGTCCCTGTATTCTGGTATGAGAACGGAAAAACATCCCGAATCTATGGAAGCTTTCAGTCTTTTTACTTTAGATGTGCTTGCGGCCACCCTGAATAAACCCTCTTCGGACATTCCGTATTCCGTAAGGGCAGAAATGCAAATTTCTAAAGGGTACGCTATGCGCTTATTAGTAATGCGAAGGTGTTCGTTGAGGGATGTACCAAAGACCCTTCTTACAGAACTGTCACCTAAAGTGAAGAAAAATGTATATTTTTACGTATAAAATTTTTAGTTGCCTATAAATGTGAAAAAAAAACAGAAATAAATGAACCCCTTTTTAAAATTTTACCGTACGCCCATGGTAAATTGAAATTTCGAGAAATAAATTAACCCCTTTTAATTTTTTTTTCGTACGTGCAAAGTGGAAGGGACACTTTTGCAAATCAATGACTCCCTTTAAAAACTTTTTGTTACGCTTATGATAGA
>CAJUYG010000181.1:189234-213764 GCA_910591675.1 Galerucella calmariensis
TAAATGAGGAAAAAAAATGCCCACCAAAATAAATGAATCCTCTTTTAAAATTCCATACGCTCATGATAAATTTAAATTCCGAGAAATAAATTGGCCCCTTACAAAAAATTTATCGAACGCCTATGAAAAAATGATGCTTTTAGAAACACTTTAATCCCTCTCAAATAGATTATTATTGCTCACCCATGGTAAATAGAAATTTTGAAAATAAGTTGAACCCTTTTAAAAATATCCATCATAGTAGAAGGGACATTTTAACCCCCTTTATCTAAATTTATTTTCAAATGGTTTACCTATTCTTTTTTCAAGTTGAGGAATCAAAGCCTGCAAATTCTTAAGGGCACTTTCGTGATAACTCCTCTGCACTTTCAACAATTGTAAAATATATTCAGATATTTCGTTTTCTTTTGCTAAAGCGGTGAACATTTCCGTGGCTAAGGCGTCACGACTTTGCTCGACTTTGGTGTCTGCTTCTTCCATATCTTCTCTTAAAGCTTCTTTACCAGATGCCTAAGAAAAACAGATTTATTCGCAACATGGAATTATGTCTTGATAGACAGCAATATATGAAGAGAAAGCAACTAATGGAGGCTTGAAATGTGGAATAATTACAAAAGGGTAATCAAGGAAATTAGCAAAAGCAGCACAATCACTCCAGAAATCCAATATTTCAAAACGGAAGGTGGAGAAAGCTTGGAGACAACCCCCTTGTATGTATGTATTTTGGGGTGACATTCACTGAGACCCAAAAGATCTATTGTGTCCCCTTACTTAGTTTCCGAGGAGAGTCTCAGAAACTAGTAGCTCCTTTAATCTTATTTCCTGGAGGAATTTTAGGATGTCTGCAGGCTTCAACTTAGGTAAATGTTCCGCTTCTATCCAGTAATCTCCCAGGTGCTGTGCTCTAGGATTCTGAAGTGCTATGCAGTTAGAAAGTATGTGGATGGAGGTTTCTTCTTCCATGAAACAAAATCTGCATTCTTCTTCTTCCACTATTTTGAGCTTTTTCAGATGCCCATTCATGCAACTATGTCACGTTGGGATCCCTGTTAAATCTCTTAGCGCAGTTTTACTTTGACTTATGCATTCATTGGATCTCAACATGTTGTAGTCACCCAGAAGAGTCTTTGATTGTATAAGCCCTACTAGATCTTTCCAATGGTCAGATCTTCTCTTTTTCTCGGCTCTACCTATTTCTTTCAATATTACATTGGGGCTGATTCTGCAAAAGGGTTTAGGCCCCCAGAAAGGTATTTCAGTCCCCCTCTTTGCTAGTTCATCTGCTATTTCATTACCTTCTATTCCAGTGTGTCCTGGAATCCATAGTTCATTCAGTTTGTCTAGACATTTCCACGTCATTTTGGAACTGATTACACAAGAGCTCAGTGCTTACAAAATAAACTTTTTTTCAAAAATTGCAGAACACCTTAAAATTTTTGCCACGAGCCACCACTGGCACGAGGCAAAAAGTAGTTTATAAAGGAATGGATGTTTGGGATGGAATAGAAAAGGTTGTGCTGATCAAATCAATATATATGTTGATGAAATAATTAGATACATAAAACACAAAATACAGTACCTGGTACCTATTACTAGCAGAGTCTTTGTCCAAACAATATTTCCTTAAATTATGTTTGTGCTTGAGAATATTTGGAAAATCGTTTTCTAAAACATTCTGTAATGGAGCATATACCAATTCCTCGACTTTTAATTCGTGATCAGCGTATTCTCTCGCCAGTTGCTGTTCCGCCTGTCCACATTCTCTTAAAATTAGCTGAAATAACGGGCATTCTCGAGATTGTTTCGATTCTTCCATGAACGTCGTTCCCAGTTGATATTCAACCGTCTTTTTCTAAAAAAAAAAAAAAAAAAAAGAAATAAGAAATTGAAAAACAGTAATGGTACTCTGCACTCTAGAGTCTCACTCTGTATGCTATCGTCAAGACTTCTTTTATTCTTGAGTTTTTATGAAGAAATCGTCAGTGTCGCACTAAAAGGGGAGGTGGTGATTGTCTCGGGCACCAGAATAAAAAGAAGCCTTTAAAATTTGTTTATGGATTAAGTACTTACTAGAAGTTTTTCAATGTCTACGGTGGGTCCATTTGGAGCAATCTTCTTTGTGATTGCACTAAGTGCACCACGCAGAAATTCCACCTTCTGATCAGCAATTTGTAATTCTTCATGGTTGAAGATTTCACTTTTTTCAGCCCTAAAACAATACATTACATTTATTTAAGACTAACAGGACAATCAAAGTAAAATCCCAATGTCATATCCAATCAATTTGTTTTATACCACGACAAAAATGCTCATATCAGTTGAACATTCTAATTTCTACTTACGGATCACCCTGTAAAATGATTGGGATAAATAAAGAAAATCCTGTAATGTATTCAAATGTTAAAATATAAACTTTGAATTTGTATGACACACTTTTCCCTTTTTGAAATTATCTTTGTTGTCATGGGGAAATTTATGATGTTGGACACAGTAAAATCTGAACATTAATTAACAATAAAATATACTAACCTAGTTTCTAATTTCTAACTAAGGAATGGGTAAAGACGAAATATATTTGTTGACACTTTCTATTATACAGTAGGAGGAAGGAACATTAAAAAGGAATTTCAACAAATAGATTAAAAATAACATATATACGGTAATTTCTTTAATACCCAATAATTCCCACAACCAAGTGTTGGTATACTAATATCCCTACCCAATATACTTCCTTCTCTTCAACATATTGTCGTATAGGCACATGTTAAAATTTCATGTGACCAGACTTCCTTCATCCAACTGTATATCAAATATCCCTAATAATAAGACAATTTAAATATAAGTAATTAAGTGTAAGTATTATTTTGGAGGCTTTGGAGTCTTAATTTTATACATTTTGAAAAATAATAAAACTAAGATTTATTTATCACATTATTTTAGTAAAATATTCACCTATAACAAGCAATTGGTATTTCATCTTGATTATCTTTACCACTACTTTTACAAAACTTACAGATAGTACATAGCACCATAATTTTTTATAAATTAGATAAAAAATTGTTCATATTTCTACACCATCCATCACTATGGAAATTGACAATGTATAAAATATTCTTTTCGATCACTTATGTGATCGATTCTTAATCAAATCCTGATAAGAATATATTTACAGCAGATTGAGTTTTGTTATCTAACTTTGTATAATTACTTTTACTACTATTTTTATCAATTTATTATATTTGATCTGTAATAGATTTTATAGATGTATTATTGTACACCCTGTAAACTAAGTAAAACTTACGAAGAAAACGAATTGTTTTGGCCACTCTGTACGACTTTATTAAACAAATAAAATAGGGAATGTTTATCAACAAGTCTTAACTCTTCTAACCTTTGTTTGGTACTTACAAGTGTCCCCTAGTGTCCTTGTACATACCAGAGAACATTTACATTTATTTTTCAATTTGAATGTGGGTCATTACCGATTTCCGACCATTTTAAGTACCCGTTGATTGGTGTCATTGTTATTTTAAATATTTGACCGTTTACGGTGAATGCACAATACCAAGTTATACTCTTATAATTATTCTATTGAATTGGTAGTGATTAATGCTATTAATAAAATAATAGACTGGTGCCATTTCATTTCAAACCTAACCCAAACCTCCGAAAATGATTATTTACCTATGATGCATGCTTATTATAAAAAAAAAGGTTAAATGAAAATCATAAGAATTTGTTAAAAAAAGAACTCCCACAATATAGAATAAATTGCATCAACGACTTATGCAATTTATCTTTTAAAGGCATCTAAGTTTATGGCATCAATCAGTGGTAACAATTTGATTGTCTAATATAATGAATCGTGTAAAAAAATAACTACATATTTCAATTTCTTATGTAATAACAATGATTACATTGGGTAATTTTCATTTCAGATTGTATATCTCTGTGAAATTACTGTCCTATTTTTCTTAATGTTACCATAAAATTTATATAGCTGTCACTGCCATCCATCCCTTTGTTCATTATTTGCTTTTTTAATAATTTATCATTCTTTTCTTTCCTACATAACATGTCTTTTATACAAGCTCAGATACCTATTCATATTTATAATAATAAAAGCCTTTAATGCCCAAAAGATATAAAAATCAAACTTTTTATATTCTGCAGATAAAAAGTATAAATACCTACTTCTCCACTTTGAAAACCTTGACAGTTCCTCTGCTACTTTAATCTAAATATGTTCAATAAAATTCAAATTTGGATGAAAAAACCCTTATATTCTTACAAGATAAATGTTGAGATATATATAACAGTATAATACCTTTTTACATTTTACAACATTTACCAATGATTGCTTTAGATTAAAAGTACATCCAGATAAGTTGACTGATTTAAATGTTTTTGTTTGTTTTATAAATTGTTTTCTAACAAAGAAACAGTTCTGTTTATAAATTGGGGTTTTTATAATAATAAATAAAACTTTTTACATACTGCAAAGAAAATATATAAGTACTTCTCCACATTCCCTCATATTTACATGTGAAGAATAACTTGCATATTTGATGATACCTCATATTTCACATTAGTCATAAAACAATTATTTTTGTTAATGAACAAAAGTATATGTTAAGCATACAACACTTTCAGTGTGTTTAAAAATACCTTGACATTTTATATAGTTAACAAATCAACACAATCATCTTCCAATGTCAATGACTGACCACTTTGTTTAGGAATAACCAAGAATTTGATTTAAAATTAGACTGTGATTAAAAATAGTGTATTAGTAATCCAAGTTTGCATATATTGATGTCTAAATAATAGATTTGATAATAGACAAAATATTTTAGGCAGCATTATTTAAAACCATTTATATTTTCTTCAATATTGTATTTTATAATAATCTTTTGGTGTAGAACAAATTAGTGAGGAATTGGTTGGAGACGATCCACTTGTTGATAATTTCTCAAAGAGAATTAAGTTATTACAAGCAATTGGCTCTCAATAATTAATACACTAACTCCACAATAGCCAAATTATATAATACTGATATAACTAGCAGACAACTAGTGTAAATAAACAATGTATGATAAAAACTACCAATATTTTATGAATCATGTAATTTTAGTGGTCAAAATAAATGTGGGCGGACATATATTTTATTACTACTCAATGGTGCCTTCTGATACATATATTAAGAAGACCATTTGATAACATATTTTGGATAGAATTATATGTAATTACTTTTATAATAATTTACATTAGCCTGGAGCTGAAGAAAAAGTATTGGATATTCTTTAGTGAAAAAAGAAAATTTAAAACTAATTAAATACTATGTAATCCTCAAAAACTGTACTACTAAATAAGTAGACTAATTTGCATTGATAGCATTATTGCATTCAATTGATTAATTGCATTTATGTATAGGTATCAAATTGGTTAATTGAGAAGTAAATCACAAATGTTCAATCCAATTTTCAATTTATTTAAATGGAGTTTCATTTAGATTTAATGAGAAGACAAATATAATAAAATGTAGCAGAAAACATGTTGTATTATTACAGATTGTGTAGTGCAATTAATTGATAAGATAATACCGTCAACTACTAAAGTGGCTGGATAAGAATAAACCTATTAAATAAAAGTGAAAACTTACTTGAGGAATGTTTGGTCGGCCAATTGCTTAACTCGAAAAAACTGCTTCTTCATATTAAAAAACAATCTATTCAGACCATCCTATATGAAATATTATTGGAGAAAAGTGCTGATATGTTCAAAGAAGAGGTTATTTGTTCTAAATGCACTACCACGTATAAAACTAATACTTATTAATTTAAACACAGAATTTGTTATGTACCGTACTTTTTTATTACTACTAATCATCAACGTTTTATTAAAATCTTAAAAATATTAAAAGATAAGATACAAGAATTGAAAAATAGAAATAAGTAAATAATGCAGTTCACTAAACTAACGCAAGATCACGCATTCAAAATAGACATTGACAACTGATTTTTCTGACATTGACATTTTCTGGGATGGGCAAACTTAGGGCTGTTTCAGATGAACATAATACGTTGACGCTTACATTATTTTTCATTATCTCATTGGTTATCCGGAGATAAAAACTTTTATTGATCTTACATTTTACGGAAATAAAGAATAGTTACCTACTACCATAATAATCTGTGATACCATAGAAATCTATCTGTATGGAAACGGTTGGGCGAATATACTTCTTCTACGGGCTAAGAGATGGCATAGTGATACGTCTCCAGCTATTTTTAAAAAGTACCATTAAAATTTATAATAATAAGTGTATTTAGTTATTTGATTTACCTACTGAAGTTGGAGAAACATTTTAGATATAACTGTCTACTGTTGAAGTTATTTATTGTTTTGAAATATACGGGGTCTATTCTTATTTATGAAAATATATGATGCATTAAATAAAACTATAAAATTGAATTAAACACTTGAAAATAGAAAAAAATAGTAATAAACATTTCATGAATAAATTGATTTGAAGTTGAGAAATATTCACTAAATTGTTAAATTATTCTGAACATTGTCAGTAGACTTTTGGATGAAATGTATATATATTTTCTTTTATGTGCCTAATAGCGAGTATATCTTGTCTCTGCGACCATTTAGCTGTTCATTTTTTTTTGTTACCTTTTCACATTTAGTGGAGAAGTTGCCATTGCTTAGAAACTCACGTGCGCCCCATACTCTCTGGGGTGTACTAACACGCCAAAGAGAGCGCCGTAGCGGCAACCTCCCGAACTACGAATAATAAAGTCGACTTATGGGGGCGCAATTACACAAAATATATTCACGGTTTTTTATGGCTCCTTGCGGCGGAAGAATTGCCCCATTCTTTTATTGTTCCAAAGAGAAACGGAATTGATATGTAATTGTTTTTCGTTCTGAGAGATGGAAGGTATTTTCCCGCCTTTTTCCTGCGCTTTTCCAACGACTTCAAGTGCCCATTTTCTCGGAATAGCTCGAGTTTATTATTTCTAGCGAGAGTCGAGTGAAAATTAATGTTTAAGGTTTACGGCCTGTATTTTGTTCGGCGAATTACAATAATGGGGCGATAAATCTTTCAAATTTAAGGAAACTTTTTTATTTTTTCGTTGCTAGGAATCAAATTTTTGAATAATTTCCCATAAGTATCCTTTGGAGTGCCATTCTTGTCTTAGATATCATGTATAGAGCTCATTTGTTCATGTATAATACAAAAAAAACTGAATATTCACTTCTATCATTGTCTGTATCTGTATCTGTGAGATTTTGAAGGGTGAGTGACCCCACAGCACTTAGGTCACAATTGGCCCATTGTGCATCCTTCTGAAGTTCAGACTTCCTTCTAGCTCGTCATCCAGCCCACTTGTCTGAACTAGGCGATAACGTCGCCAGAAGTAAGCTCCCTCATGCTGGCTTGTGTTAGCCTGTACTCGCCGAATACAGAAAACCTAAATTGAGAGTGTCGGACATTCACAATTCGAGAATGAATGAAAAAGTGGAAATTCGTCAACCAGTGTACAGCCATCAACATAGAGATAGTAATAAGGAAGGAGACGACATCCAGTGTTAGGTTCCATATGTACATGTGGAATCAGTGGGCGTGGCTAAGTATGGTACGCAACGTATTTCTGCACAGAACCGGATTTGATATTTTTCGATATATGAATTTTTAATATTGATAATCGATGTAATGCAGTGAATCCTTTTTAATATTTGTAATACACCCCTGCATATTATTTATCTTACCTGTGGTACGTTATTCCCGAAGATTTCTTAATATCCACCCCTGTCTCGACTGGTTCAACTTCTAACAGCACAAGAAACCATTTTAGGCAATCAATTAAAACAAAAATATAATAAAAATGTAATTTACAACACCAATGACACTTAAAATAACTTTGACATTAGCGTGGCACGAAAATGGCTGACCGAGTACGCTTTAGATCACGTGACTTCGTCTCTTCCCTTATTTATATCTCTATGGCCATCAACCATCATTCAATCACAAATTTCGTATCAACGAACTTTCGATTGACATATAAAATTATCTCGTTCATTATCAAAATGTTCTAGGTATACAACCAACTTTTACGATTACGTAGATAAAACGTTTTATATCCCAAAACACTGTTTATTTCGAAATAACAAATGTTCTAGTCGGCAAACCACCTAAACAAGCCCATTATTATTATTAGGGTGTTAGAGAAAGAGACGAACGCCGTTCTACGGACTGTCGTAATGACCAAATCTATCTTGTTAATAAGATCGGGTTCCTAACTAACAGTATCAGACGTTAGGAAGTGTAAGTAAACTGTTAGTCGGTAACCTCATTGCGACCTATTTGTTAACTGTCACCCTTAGTTGAGATAAATAAGCTAGTTAAAGTCTTTCTGGGATCTTCTTCTTGCCTTTCTCTTCACCGCTCAATAATGTTTTGTATTGTGGTTATTAGATTATTCATTTCATTCGAAGAATATTGAGAAAAATAAATCAAATTTACCTGTGGTAATCGAAAAGTTATCGTAAATGTTACACTAGGGATCGTACATTAATAATAATGGGCTGAAACAAGGACACCTCCATACTAAGACTCTACTGAATAATTTTTTTTTTCTATTATTCTTTTGGGAATCAAACCACAATAATGTTTTTTACTTTTTATTTTGACGTTTCGGTAGCGTTCCAGCTACCGTTGTCAAAATTAACTAGTAATATCTGTCAGATAGGGACCAAATCTTGACAGTTAATCAAGTTAATCTTGACAACGGTAGCTGGAACGCTACCGAAACGTCGAAATAAAAAATAAAAAACATTATTGTGGTTTGATTCCCAAAAGAATAATAGAAAAAAGAATAAGTAATGCCACAAGGAACTTACAGAAGATATCTACTGAATAAGTTAGACAAGGAACTCCAGGCTGTTGAAACTAGGTAAGAGAAATTTGAAGACAGTTACCGACCTGGTGACAGGACACTGTACCCTGAGGGAGCATCTGCACAGGATGCTAGGGTCAGTTGGTTTGATGTTAGCCAGCAGCAGCATCCCTCTAGAGCATAGTTGGCCTTTAACATCAACTCCATAGATATCTGTGCCTCTATAGTGAGGGCCAGATCGTCAGCGAAACCAAAGCTGGAGACGCCTCTGACTAAAGGTAAGCGGAATATTACGTCGTACATCATATTCCAAAGGGTAGGGGCGAGGACCGAGCCCTGTGGCACACCCATAGTCATGTTGAGGTGGTTATCATGGTCCACAATAATCCTTCGGCAACGGAAGTATTGCTCGACGATGTTTTGCAGGTACGCTGGTATGGTCCAGGATAGGGATGTCCGATATACATCGATGCATCGAAAACATCGATATATTCGATTCGATACATCGGTATTATGCGATGTATCGAATGCTTAGGAATATATTCGATACATCGATGTATTTTTCTCGATACATCAATTCCTTATAACATCCCAAAATCCCAAGTTTTTTTTTACCAAAAATATGGATATGAAAACATAAAGTATTGCGAATGCGCATTTAATAAATCTATTAATATCTGCAATGCAAATAAAATTGAAAACTAAAGTGACATCAGGCTTTAGTTTCTTTCTTTAAGAGTTTAAGATATAATCCTAATTTAGGTACTGCTTTAACATACCTTATTTCTTATACTTTTAGATTTTAATATGGCTCCTATTAAAAAAAGCAGCGTCTGGAATTTCTTTGAAAAAATTGATGACAAAAAAATATCAAATCAGCAGGAAATACAACCAATTTAATTGGACACATCAGAAATATTCATAAATCTGCTTATTTGGAAATATCACAAAAGAGGGAATTGGGATATATAAATTAATTTTAATTTTTTTTGTATAGAAATTTAGTAGAAAATAAACTTTTTTTCATTTTAATTTTTATTTAACCAATAATTCGATGCATCGCAAATATCGATGTTTTTTCCCGATGTATCGAAAAGAATCGATGTATTTTTTCAGTGGACATCCCTAGTCCAGGAATCTCTGCCAAGAGGCCGTAATAATGCGATCCTGACATCCAGGGTGATGAGAGCTGCCCATTTAACTCCGTTACTTCTGTTCGCAATTGGCATGACTGCCTCGAGGGCATCCAGGGTAGATCTGCCTTTCCGAAAACCGCCACCTGCTGGTTAGGTCTATTGTGGCTCACCCCCAGGGATTACAATTTCCCCACAAGCCTGTGCTTCTGACGAAGTGATACTTTTTTGAAGAATATACTATACCTTACCCTGCCCAAAGCTGGGCATGAGCATAGTATGTACTCCGCAGAAAAGACAGTCCGAGGTCTGAACTGAACCAGTCTCATCTTCTTTAGGTGGTAATTTAGTCGACAACGTCCTGTAAGCAGTCCAGACAGAATACGTAGGTTTGTTCTACTCAATTCCCGGATATGCTTATTTTTTGTACTCGAATGGTAGTATAAGAACGCCTTCGAGTGAGAGCCTCGGTATGTCTGCCTAGTACGTGTAGGTTTTCCTCTTCGCACAGGTATCTATGGCTGATCTAGTAGTGCTTTCCGCCATGCCAAAAAATGGTTTAGGTCCGATAAATAGAGTCTCTAATCCCTTTTTTGACAGAGTGTCGGCCTCCTCGTTGCCCTCCACTCCTCGATGCTCCGCAGCTCCGGCACCCAGGTTAAAATGACTGTTTTCCTTACCTAGTATTTCAAGGGATTGTAGACAGTTATATACCATCTTAAATGTTATCCTGTTCGAGCTCAGTCCTTTAATTCGGTCTCGGATGCTACTTTCCAACCGAGATATAAGGTTTGTTCTCACAAACATCACAGACAGTCTTTGACAATCCAGGTTCGGCGCAAAAGACCCTGAAGCGTTCTCACAAAGATTTCTGATTGGTTTGAAAACTCTCTATCACTTGTCAGAGATTTTCTGTGAGAACAAACCTATTGGCGAAAACTACGAAGTGGGCGACATCTGTTAATTTCCTTTCTAACTTCAATAAAGGTGAACAACAAAATCAGATGCCAATAATTTTGTTGTGTCATTTAAAATCTGTGATTTAAAATTTGAGTATAACATAACCTAAACACCTTCACAAACTGTGACAGACTACTGTCATGCCATCAGCTGACCGGCCGCGTGCCTTTGTTGTTCACCCTTATAGCAGCCATATTGAAAAATTCAGTGCCATCTATTGACACGTGATTTTCTCCAATAGACGAAAAGTATATGATTTCAAAAAGAGGGTTAATAATACTCGTTTAATTCCAGTAGCGTTCCATATTTTGTTGAATGCAACCCCCCCAAAAAAAGTTAGAAGTTCAAATCTGAAAATCCACGACAATTTGCCTGTTTTGTTTATGGCAGCAAATTTGATAAATGGACATTAAAAACTTATATTTCCTATCCTGCAACAAAAAACAAGCAGCAACGTCAATGCATAGAAATTATGTACCGTTCATGAACTTTTTTAATGAAATTTTTTTAATAAACCGCCAACATAACAGCAGCGTATCAATGTAGCCGTAGGCTGGTGCTCCAGAGAGCGCGAGAGAGACGAAATTATAAAACCGAGGGAGAAGGTCGGATAGTGAGTACACACTTTGATTAAGAGTGCGCCTCCTACGGCGATATTTGTCATTAGGCGAGTTAGCTCACTGTTTCTGTTTGCTAATCACAGATGTGGCTGATTTAAAGCCGAAACCCAATGCTATAGGCTGCTATTGTATGTATAGGTTCGATCTATATGTCGAGCATAATATGTTTGATTTACTTCAATGTAATTAGTATTACGTCATGTTTGTTGAAGCGATGATTACGAAATTCGGGGTTTATCAAAATCTTATCTTATCGATTATAATCTAATAGGTCGTTAAAAATATATGCCTTGGTTTTTATATCACCAAGTATATTGAGAAAAAACTCCAAGTTCTTAAAGTCTCACAACAAAACAAAAAATTTTGTGACATGGAACATATGCGAAAGATTCGTAAATTATGGTTTTTTAATATTCGAAAATCCACTTTCCTTTCCAAAAATACTTATAACTCGACTAAATAGGATGCAGACGTACCATTCGTAGCGGCAATGTGTCCTACGTCTTATTCTAATGTCCCACTGACAGTTCTCGTCAGGTCTGTACTTTGTTGTTTACGGTCAATTATTATTTACGAAAAGGAAATATTAATCTTATTGTTATATTTATTAAAAAAGTACAAAAATATGCCTAGATAAACGGAAAAACATCAGCATTTTGAAAGTTTTCAATTATTTTCAGTTAGAAAAAGAAGCTGGAAATTATTAATTTGGCAATCCAGATCACGTGACCTAATATGGCCGTGCAGGGCAAACAATTTAGACAGATAGGTTAGTGTTGTATTGTCTATTCAGTCATAAACAGTGCTCAAGACTTTTTAGTCGAATTTATTAGTATATTTTGCTTCCATTTAGTATATTTTATTAGTGTTTAGTATATTGTTCATTTGATTAGTATTTTTTATTTAGAATATATCACTTTTCTTAGTTTTTATAAATATTGTTATTGAACAAAACTGAACAAAATACCTGCTACATACAGTCTGATATTTGATTTTTGATTCTGTTAAATCATCTCCATTGATTGCTGCTAACCATATTTCTCTACGCTTCTTACTTAATTCATTCTTGTGCACCAAAAATGTGTTCTTTAAAACAGCTGGGACCTTAAAAAAGCTTACTTGGTCTCGGTTTGAACGGCTCCCACAACCGACTACAATACAAGTTGGCATTTTGAAGTAGGTGTTTCACTCCTGAAATCCGTAAGCATAAAAGTTAAATACTAGTTAAATACAGGTGATATCTTCCGAATCAAGCAAGTGAAGCCAGGAATTTCATAAAAGTTTCACTTTCATTTTAATATTGTATATGTTTTAGTCAGTGTGTACTTACCCGTAAATATTAAATAATAATTCTTGATAGTCTAAAACCACTAACAAAAAAAAAATGTTCTTATATAGGTACACAACCAAAATTTGGTCCTAAATTGATATACCCAGCTCAAAAGTTTTATAAAACTGAACCTTTTATTGTATATTATTAGTATAGAGACACCAAAGCAAAATAAAAGCATCTTTCTCCAAAATAAACACTTAGGTATACCAAAATCCACGGTCTACAATGTATTAAATCACATTTGTTTGCCATGTGTCGCCATATTGAATTTTATTTGACAGGTCACTGGATTGCCTAATTTCATAGCCTTTTATCAAATTTAAGGTTAGATATATGTCAATATAGCAAATAAAATAAACGACATACCAAAAACCTGGATATACGTCACAACGCACACCAAGAAGGCTATTGAATGTGCTACACATCTCATATA
Organism: Galerucella calmariensis; assembly: GCA_910591675.1. Lineage (NCBI taxonomy): Eukaryota > Metazoa > Arthropoda > Insecta > Coleoptera > Chrysomelidae > Galerucella > Galerucella calmariensis. Next base: position 202,623 of record CAJUYG010000181.1, read on the forward strand.
ATAATTGAAATATGGAAGTAGAATGGGCTGCCGCAGCTCGTATATTGTATAATTTTTATACGCTTGTTCTAATATCCAAAAGGATTGCACAGAGTCAGATGCTGCAAATGCAAAACGCATATATACAGATGGCTTAAAAATGAAAGAATGCTCAGGATGTAGAGTTCACTTCAGAGCACAGAGCCTAATGATTAAGTGGGGAATGGGAAACAATACCAGCGTGGTTCCAACAGAGCTGGCTGGTATCTCAATTGCCACAAAAGAGCTAACCAGAAAAGGAATTTCTGGCAAAAACATAACAATCTGCACTGATAGTAGACAAGCCCTATTGGCCTTGAACATGCTCAATCTCTTGAGAGATGGGATGGAATCAAATGATGCAGTGTTGCCAGGATCACCCTGGGCGGCCCTGGGAAGCTGGCGCCGAAGAAATAGGAATAACCTACGTTTAGCAGTAGGATTTCTGACTGGCCACTGTCAACTAAGGAAACACCTCCATACTATGGGGCTAGTGGACACACCTCTATGCAGGATGTGTGAACAAGAAGATGAAACTGTCAGGCATGTCTTATGCGAGTGTTCGGTGAATCTTGGCCTACACTTGCCGATATAAAGGAGATGTCTCATAGTGACCTGTCTATCCTTCCTGGGAAGGACAGGATGAACGATGACCTAGGAAGACAACTCCTCGGGAGGATGTACAATGGGTCACATGTGGCCTAAGTGCTGTGAGCCTACACTCACGCTTCCTACTCTATAGATACAGAAGGTCATTGCATAGGCATAGATCGTAGATTTTTAAGAAGAATTAAAAATAACCAGATAAAAATTTTCTACATCCTAGTTAGATTGTGAGATACAGAATGATAAAGGGTACAAACTAACAACGATTTATCATTCCTCTGCTTTACAGGACATCTTGTAAGAATATTTCAAATCTGCTCCCTATACAAGACATTAACTTAATTCCAACAATGAAAAAATAAAATTTCTATATACAATATACTCGTCTATTTTCAAATTCAAAGGAATATATATGAATAAAAATAAATTTATACACCAGAATTATTCCTCCTTCAGTATAATACGTTTCGTATTCTAAGGGGAAATACGAATAAGTGGTGAGATAAGATCTGTAACATCCATTGTAATCAAAACAAAAGGAAAATGATGGTATCTGTGGATATGATGGATAGATTGTGATTGCCTAAATTTAATAGGTAATATTATGATCATTTTATTGAGGTGCTCGTTGATTTCAATAAGGTTATGTCACTGAGAAATCGTAACTGTTATTTTTATATATATAGTATATTACGTAACGAGTGTGGAAAGTGACATTTTTCACACGAGTGGGAAGTATTGATACTCCGACGAGTGTGAAAAATCACTTTCGCACAAGTTATGTACACTATTTTTCCTACGATCACGCGATATACTTTTACCGAATCAGGCATGTACAATCTTGCGTTTTTATGTAGATGTGAGAGGTTTTACATATATATGTGTATTTGTAATTACTTTATATAGTTTTGATTACTTACCTTTGAAAAGGGCCCAGAAAATTGTGATTATTATGCGATGAAAAAGAGTGCCTACATAAAAAAGTTGGAAAAAATATTGGTACACAAAATATTACTAACATTTATTTTAACAACTAACAACAATTATTGGAAACAGAACATCAGAAATAAAACTGTTTTTGTTACATAAATATTGCGATTCAGAATTCAGAAAATTATTATTATATGGACAAATCAACTTGGGAAATACGCATTTGACATACTTATACATAAATTTGCGGGGTAAATAGACTAGCATTTCAACATTTGACAGCTTTTTTATCCGTACACGTATGGATAAGTTTTTCTTTTCGTACGCGTATGAATAAAGGCCACTTTCCATAGAACTAGACAGTGCGGATATATGTCACTTTCCTATGTGATCGTAGGAAAAATAAATAAGTTATTTTTTGTTTTTGTTTTGTTTATACTTCATTGTAAAATAAATTTTCCATTTTTATGAACTTTAAAGCCTCACAGCTCGTGATTTTGATTGTTTGATTGCCTAAAATATCATGACCAAGTAAGAAACTTTCATACCCTTCAAATTATTGCCGACAAAACTTTTTTATCGTGTGATATTATGAATTTTTCTGTACATCACTGATTGAGACATCCAGTATATCATAATGTACCACTTATACTGTGCAATTTGTGTCTTGGGACGTAAAAATGTCAACCTATCAATTTACCTCACACAAGAACGTCTATTTTCTTAAATAACTTATCCTTCGTGTCGACTTTCTGATTCGAATACATCGTCGACTTCTACTTTCTGCATAGATAATTGAAAAAAAAAATCAATGAAGTATGCCAATTCTTGAAAAAATAATGGTATCGTTTGGTCTTTAGACTGGAAAAATAAAAACAATGGAACACGTGTTGTTGCACTACCTTTCAATAGAGAATATTATTTTTTAAAACAGGTTTGGCATTAAGAGACAACTATGAAATAAATCGCAAGATGACATTGTATCAAGTCACGCAATTGATATTTACTTATTGGGGATTCGCGTAGCAGTGGGTACAACTGATTTAATTATTTTAATAAAAAATAAAGTCTGTACAGAAAGTACGAGGAGTAATAAACCCTAATTAAGTATGCAAAACCTTTACAGGGAGCACCATGAAATTTTTGATAAATCTCTTACTTTATATTACATTTCTTCCGTAAATCTAAAAAACCAGGTAGATCGACCCCGTATTTGTTTCAGTTGTAGCAAAATTTAGAGTTTCTTCATTGTTAAAGGATTAGCAGATAAGCAATAACGCAATGCAGTGGTGTGTATTTTGGGAAAAAAATACGTTTTAAATTATAATATAATAAAAAATGAAAAGAAATAATTATTGGAATACATTTATTACTTACATTTTATTCTATATCCGACTCGGAAGAGGAAGAATCGTTGTTGACATTAATAATAATAGGGTCGATTAAATCATCACAAATATTGTCAATTTTCAACATATTTGCCTCTACTTTGATAACATGCTCGATACAGTTTGTCCAATTTTCCTTACTAACATGACTTACAGCACTCTCAAACAATTTCACAACATCGTTTATTTTAAAAGTAGTATTTTTTTCCAACTTCCCCCTTTACCTGAGCCCATATTAATTCTATGGGATTAAGTTCACAACGATAAGGGGGAAGTCGAAGAACTGATATACCACGAGAAGAAGCCATTTCTTCTACAATGTAGGCTTTGTATTTATTCTTGTTCATTTTTGCAATTCTGTAAATTTCTTTCCTTAGTGGATCTTTTGGAAACTTAATATTTTTCGAAATAAGCCACTCCAAAAGCTCTGCTTTACGCCAACGACTTGTGGGCAATGCTTCTCGTAACCGTGAATGGTAACTTGCGTTGTCCATAACAATAACAGCCCATTTTGGAATCAGATCCAACATTTGAACAAACCATTCCTCGAAGACATCCCCATTCATATCTTCGTGATAGTCCCCCGTCCGTTTTGAAATAAAAGTTAATAATCCACCATCAACAAAACCTTCAGAACTTCCAACATGGACAATGATAAGTCTTTTTCCTTTTCCAGATGGTGGCTGCAAACCTAACGACAAACCTTCCACGAATGCCTGCCTTCCGCTTTTAATGTTTTCATCTTGCCAAGATTTGGAAACTGTATATCCAGCATTTATACACACATATATACAAAAATATATAAAATAATTATTGTTACAGATTGGTTTGTTTTCTATTATGAATAAACTGTGTTGCCTTTCTTTATCAAACTTACTAAAATTTATGTACCTCTATCACTTTTTTTTATTAAAATTAGTACATCCCGTTACCTCTGACCTAAATCGTATATTCTTTAGCATAGCTGCAACTCATTCGTTCAATACAAAATGTACCTTACGGTATACCCTCTTAAAATCTATTTTGTTACGTCTATGAAATCTTCTTAAATGAATGATTTATTACTCCTCGTACTTTCTGTACAGACTTATACAGTTGCGCCTCTGTCACGTTACTTTAATTCAGCAAATTCGTCTTCCATAATAAAGGATTTTTACGATAAAAAGACGATGATGTCAGTTTTAGTAACTTTTCTGTTTATCAGAATAAATATTAATTTACCAACCGTAAACACAATTTATCCTCAACATCCAGGGCAATGTATAGCTAACGGGTTGGCAAAATTTCAAGTTCAACTGGTAAAATTCCCCAGTTTGCTTTGACGTTTATTGACATTTGATCATCGTCTAATGTCTAATATTTACAAGTTTTTTTGGTGCTTTTAAATTCATCGTTTCTTCAAGATTAAAAATACAGTTATTTTCATAACTAATTATTTAGGCAAATCTGCAGTGTGTAGTTAATAGAATACCGAAGCAGCTGAACAGTAAATGTCAAAAGAGAAGGTAACATCTTTGTTAAGCTATTTTTAACGAGAATGCCGAAATGGGGGCCCGCTTCTCCCGCTTACTGCTGTAAGAGACGTAATACTATTCGCTATTTGTATTCATTATTATTAAGAACTGTCAATCTAATTCAGATTGACTTTTCTAGTTTTCGTTAAGAGCCTTGATATAGACACGTAGGTTGATGGTTCGCTCCCGGACTATGGTGAAAATTTTTTCAATTTATTTGCTTTCTATAAGAGAGAAAGATGCAGACAGAGAAACACGCGACGCCGCACAGCTTACAATAGCTTCCTATATCAAAAAGTGTCGTGACAATTTTTGGTAAGAATTTTATCCGTCTAGTCTCCTTTCACAACGCGCGATAAGGAACTTCGTTCCAATAAGAAATATGTAAATGAGCCCATTGCGGAACTAGCCAAACGTTACACCCATGCTCAATCCCTTAAGAGATGGGATGGAATCAAAAGATGCAGTCTTGCCAGGATCACCCTGGGCGACCCTGGAGCAAAGCTCCTCGCGAAATAATGCTGGTGCTCGGTCAACAATAATAGTCTTCACCACCTTGGTTTATAATATACTATTTTCTCGTTAATTTATTGGGAAATCAAGTCAAAATATCTCTGTGTTTTAAACTATAATAGTTTGTGAGAGGAAATTTCGTAGTCCAGATCTGCGTATCATCGATCCTGAATACATCTAAGATGTATACAGGTTATTATTACGAACTTATGTATTGATATGCAAAATATAATTATCCATAAATTATATATTATTATTTGGTATAGAAATAGAAAAAGTCGACACGATATGAATTATTAAAAAAAAAACAAATAGATCGTCCAATGGGACATTCTCTACATTCACCAGCACCAAATTTTTGAATAATGCTAAAACATTCTTTTGAGCATACTCAAAATCTCGTTCCTTTGGTGAACTAGCAAAGACACAAAAATAGATCCACACAAATCGACACGTCTATATAATATACGGGGTGCGAACAGATTTGCTCCCGTTAGGGACCCGACCAGGCGGCCATACATATACATGTCCCTGAATATTTGATAGGCCATCTTTGGCAAGTCATCGAAGATGCCACTAGAGGCCCATAACTCATATCGAAAAGCAGTATATCACAACCTATCGCATCATACATCATTTATTACTTAGGATGTACCTTTTTTCATGTTTTCTTATACATATTAGTGAAAGTAAATACAGGGTGGGTCATAACATATGTATACAAACATCTACGCAGTTATCACACCAAATAGTTTTAAAAATTCGGTTCGCTCCTAATATTCAGAATAGAACCACTCACTCAACTACCAAAATTGGCGTGTATACAGGGACGTTCAAAAATAAAACAATTTTTTTGACCAAGAATTTACATTTACATCTCTTCATGACTCACCCTATATCCAATAAACCTAAAAATATACAACGTGAGGTATTTTAATCGCATTCGTATATAACCGCATACCTAAGGGTAGTTTTACGATTTCATTGTAGTACCGATCGAGCGTGAGAAGAAGCGTGCCGGTCACGTGCCTCTCACCGCATCGTTCCGTTCGGTTCTAATTGCTTGCGATGTAATCACGTGATAAGATTAATGCGCTACTTGAGTGACACGTGACGTGCTCGTGTCGATGCGTCGCCGGTTGGAGTAATGCACTTGTTTTTATTAACGTGGGATTAAACGAAATTGAATTGGAATATTTTATTAGTGAATGTTTTGAAATAATTTAGGGATAGTTGGATAAGGTGTAGTTACAATTAGATCTAATTTGACTGATTGGTTAAGTTGAAAGGTTCGGAAAAAAGATATATCGCTGATTTTCCTCTTGCCTTTGCAAGTGAAGGCTTTTGTGCTTGTAATAAAACTGGTACTAACTGTCTAGTGTCTAATTGTCTATCTAGGTGTCACATTTGATAGTAAGTTTACATGGAACTCTCATCTAGAAAACAGAGTAAAAAAAGCATACATTTCTTATGAACAGTGTCGCAGAACCATCGTCCGTACCTGGAGAATGTCACCCAGGGTTACTTCCTGGATATATACTGCCATCATCAGACCTATGCTAAGGTACGGCACCCTTGGTCTCACTCCCCTTGACATTCACATCAAGAAGGTTATTTTGATGACAATGACACGCATACGCTCTACCCGTATACAGCCTGACGTAGGATCTGGTAGATTGAGACGTAGCCTGTTGTAAGGTTTCACTGCTGCAGGCAAATACGGACGCGATCTCACCACAATATGCCTTCCATAGGCCCTACAAGGTAATCATTAAATATAACACACAAGACACATCAGAAGAAGGCGCAATCCGCATCTTCACGGATGGTTCTAAAACCAATATGGGTTCAGGATGTGGAATTTACTCCAGATCTCTGCATCTAAACATTAAATGGGCGATGGGCTGTAATGTCAGCGTTGCTCAAACACTGCTATCTACATAGTCGTAAAAGAGATTACCAAAAGAAACACCACAGGTAATAGAATTCCCATCCTTACGGATAGTAGACAAGCACTACCAGCCCTGAACAGACCACGTATCACATCAGGCCTAGTCCTGGAGTGTCACCTGTCCCTGATCGAAGCCTGTAGCAACAACGAAGTCTCTCTAAGCTGGATCAAGGGCCACAATAAATCGAAAGGTAACCACATTGCCGACTCACTAGCCAGGAAAGCAGCCTCCCAAAAACTATTGGGACTTGGCACTTTCATTGGTCTGTCGGCGTCGGCTATGATTGATCTAATAAAGGTACACTCCCTTGAAAAGTTGGTGGATGGGACGATGCAGAAGGTTGCAGGCTTGCCAAGGAACTGCTAGTTCCAAAGTAGCCAAAAAATACGTGACTATGAGCAGACAGAGCCTTCGGACAGCCACGGGTATTCTGACCGGTCACTGCCACCTACGAAAACACCTCTACAGACTGGGTCTGTCTGACACTTCACTTTGTAGAGGATGTGAACCGGAAGATGAGACTGTCGAACACATTCTTTGTGAATGTCCGATACTCTCTCAATTTAGGTTTTCACAATCCAGCATGAGGGAGCTTACTTCCGGCGACGTTATCGCCTACTTCAAACAAGTAGACTGGATGACAAGCTAGAAGTAAGTCTGAACCTCAGAAGTAAGCACAATGGGCCAATTGTGGCCTAAGTGCTGTGAGGTCACCCACCCTTCAAAATCTTACAGGCAGATAGTGTTTAATTAGCAAGGTCACGAAGGTTCTCTACAGCTTGACAATTATGACCTATATAAAATGTAGCGGTTTCCACCGAAAAATATGTAAATTATCGAAAAGAAGACATTAATGTTAAGCTTAAAAACATGTTAAATATTTGTCATACCAAAGCCACTTCAAACAAGAGGTTCGGACAATGGAAGCAGTCTGATCAACTGTTGAAAAAACTATCCTTAAACCATTATGAGCATACAAATTTGTATTGGGACAGCAAAAACGAAAATCGCATGAAATGAAATCGGGTGATCTTGCAGGCAAATGGACAGGCCCTTCTCGGCCGATCCAACGACTTCCATACGTAATATCCAGATATTGAGGAACATTAAAAGAAGGTCGTCCATAAAATAAGGTAATGCTGTCGTGTTAAGCAGCTGGTATAGTTCCAATAGTACCAATTCAATTTATGATTTTTGGACAAATAAGTATCACTCAGCAAAGCTAGTCTTTAGTCAGTTCCCAAGTCCTTGCAACATTTTATTGCTTTCAAGTAGTTCTGAATCAAGTTATGAACTCCAACGAATTTTCTGTTGGAACAAACGTAAAATAATATTGTATATAAATTTGAAATTTTAACTGGTTGTCTAATAATAAAGTGTGCAAAATTAACCGGCGCAAATGGATACTCGTTAAAACAATCATCTATTTAATCGGACGGAACCTAAATTATAAATTTATAATTGAATAATGGAAAGACCTCGGCTTATCGCCCGTGAAAACGGTCTCTACATTATTACTGATAACGGTAAAATCAACTTATTTACTGTACAGATTATTTCAAAATAATCTGAAATACTAAATGAATAGATTTCGGGATTTTCGAATTCTGATTGGCGTCTACAGCCAATGGGAAAATTGAAGATATTAATTGATAATACGTTTTAGGCTGAAACGCAGGGACGTAGTTAGGGTCTAGTGAGTGGTTGGTGTAGGCAGGAAGAACTGACAGTGAACCCCCACAAAACTACACTGGAACCGTTTACAAAAAAGAGAAAATTGCAAGGTATACAAAAGCCGCAAATTAACGGAGTGGAAATTCCATTTGCGAAAGAAGTTAAATACCTAGGGGTGATATTTGACCAAAAGCTCACATTAAACTCCCACATTGAAAAAATCCCAATCCCAACATGACCAAATGGTTATATACACAGGTTGTGAGGCCAATGATAACCTATGGATCAGTTGTCTGGTGGCCCAGGTCACTGCAGATTGGAGCGCAGAGGCAGCTAAGTAGTATTCAAAGGCAGGCCTGCCTAAGTATCATCGGGGCCATGAAAACGACTCCGACTGCCGCCCTGGAGGTAATAGTAAACCTACCACCACTACATATCCTCATTCAAGATCGGTTAGTCACAGATTATTACAGGGACCTTCTCCGATAAGCCAAGAGCACGGTAAGGTCTACAAAGAGCTATATGAATAAATAAAGGCAGATCCAATACTGGGAATGCCAACGGATCAGATTGCTCCACAATATAGTTTTAAAAACGACTATACAGTTTACATTCCAGAGAGAAAGGACTGGGAAGCAGGGCCTCCTATAACAGCGAATCTCAACTGGTACACTGATGGCTCGAAAACAGACTCCGGAGTAGGAGTCGGAATATATGGGGTACAAGAGAAGATTACGATCTCTCTAAGCCTAGGAAAACATGCTACTGTCTTTCAGGCAGAGGTACTGGCGGTGCAATGCTGTGCAGAAGAGTTGATGAGACAGGAGGTCGATAACCAAAGAATCGTCATCTACTCCGATAGCCAAGCGGCACTTAAGGCGATACGCTCATATAAGATAACATGAAATCTGGTGTGGGAGTGTCAGAAGGCCCTAAACTGACTAGGTAGTCATAATCGTCTCTGCTTGAAACACAGTTGTGTATCGATCAAGGCAAAGAGACAGTTTCTTTCTAGGTCCACTTCTACCAGCCCCAGTACCATGATTTGTTTTGGATCCATCGGTGAACCAGATGGTTTATCCAGAATTACTTGGATGCATCACCTGTTCTGGTGTAATGCTATCAAAACTCATGTAAAATATGTATTCATCTAGTATTGTTCCAGTTATTGGAACGATGTTCCTTACCGCGCGTTGTGAAAGGGGACTAGACGGATAAAATTCTTACGAAAAGTTGTCACGACACTTTTTGATATAGGAAGCTATTGTAAGCTGTGTGGCGTCGCATGTTTCTCTGTCTGTATCTTTCTCTCTTATAGAAAGCAAGCCAGATATTTTCATTTCTATTTCGCATTGAACAGTGTGGTGTCGCGACGATTATTTTTGTTGAGTGTATACAGGTTTTTTGTAAATAATGAATAATAATAAAAAAAAAATAATAATGAATCCTGACAGTGTTTCTGCACAAGTTCCGGATATTGCTGTTGGAGTTAGGTAAGTAGAGATTATATACAGATAATAATAATAAATGCTTTTGTATTTTTAGCAAGTACGCACTATAACCTCTCTTTATTATTGTGCTAACCAAGTCATACGCATTATAATCTCCACATTTTGTGTGTTTAGCAAGTGTACGCGTCATAATTTTAATAAATTCAAAAACAAATCATATTTTAATATTACAATTTCAGAACGTATGTATTTAGCAAGCCGTGCGTGTTCTAACCTATACGCTGTTGTGTTTACGAAGTCCCGCGCATCTATGACGTGTATGAAAGAATAGACAGACAGAGTGTGTATACAGTGTGTATGTATATGTACAATTCCTTCACTAATTAATCGAAAGGAACTTCGTTCCATCCGGATGTCCCTTGACACCTCTCAAGTTTTTCAGTGTGTCCTTTTTGAACATTGTTCCGGGACCATAAGTCTCCCGATTTCAGCCTAGGAATTGCCATCGGCCTTTACAAAAAGTTCCAAAGAAGGAAGTCCAGCAAGAGCTTCCATAGATGGCGTCCCTGTGCTGTTCATTGCCACAGTAATACCAAGAAGGGCTTGTCTTTGGATTCACTGCTAAGGACACTTTTGTCCTCCTCCACCAGACTATTGTTCCATAGGTGATCGTTGGTTCTATCACATTTGTGTTAAGCCAGTGAACCACCTCAGGTCGTAGGCCCCAAAGAACCTCTCATGAACCACTATTTATATTAAATTAATAATTAATAATATTTTCTTTCGAATAAAGTAAATATTTTCAAAAATTCCGCGTCAACGCTCTAGAAATTGACTTAAATGCTTAATGTTCGAATAAAAAGTTGGCTTTGAGAGTAAATAAGCGTTTGACATAACAAATCACAGCCCGTTGAGTGGCGGGACAATTAAATATTTGAGTAGTTGTTGCAGCTCTCGGGTCAAGCAAGCACTTAATAATTGAACCGCGTGGCTTTTAACACAGCGAACTCCTCTTCTTTTATTCAAGAGCTCAGTTTCTGTAAACGTAGACTTGACACCTTGCTGTTGGATTGATTATAAAACCACCGGGAATTTC
>CAJUYG010000181.1:213774-235802 GCA_910591675.1 Galerucella calmariensis
GGAGAAGATATGAGTGGATAGGAGAATATATGAGAGGACAGGATAGGGTAGGACAGTGTGAGAAAGAGCCGGTGAGGATAAGAGAAGATAAGAAAGCACGAAATCAGTCGCTACAGGACAGAAGCGAGCAAATGACGCTATTATTACACATCTATCTCAAAGTTCACGAATAAGTTTTAGGTTCTCTTCATACAAGAAGGGAAAAAAGAGAATAGGAGAAGTGAGCAGAGGATGGGAGAGAATATAAGAAGAAACCCAAGTAGCAAATTAAATTCTGTAATGTTTGTATAAACAGCTATAAGATATATCTTATAGGATACTAAAATTCTTATAACGGTCTACAAAACAATTAAATGATCCTTATACAACTAAAAAGGGCCCATTTTTATACAACTGTTTGGTTGTATAACAGTTCTATTAAAAGTTTATACAACTCTTATATGGCTGTTTAATACACATTTATACAACTTTTAATCGACTGTTTTATAATCATTTATACAGCTACTATAAAATGATTTAATAGTGTCTCATGTAGTCACATCTATAAAATGTGATTGAAGCGGCACTATGAAGGTCTCACAAAATGGTTGTATAATGCAATTTATTTTTTAATAATGCTGTTATTTCGAGCACAATGGAAACATTTTTTCATCTAGCAGTTTATAAAAGCATTTCATTTTTTAGTGAAGAATATTAGAACCAAATTACATTTCAATTTGAACGTGCATCCTACATTTCATTTGTAGAAATGGAGACTTATCAAAACCACTTGGGCCGGTTGGGCGGACATCGATAGTAAAAATTATAATTTAATTTGGATGGTTTAATAGCACAAATTTTGATGCGCCGCAAATTTTACTGATAGATTATAGGTATATAGGTATTTTGCAAGAAAATGAAGTGCTCCAATTCTGGTTAACATTTAAGTACATACTAATAATAGAATAGAAATTCCAAAAATATTTTTTTTTACGATTTTAATAGTTTATCACTTCATATGGATATTCTTTCACAATATAATTCTCTAAAAAAACAAAAGGCTTAATAAAAACAAACAGTATTCAAAACAACGCTATTCGACTGTTATGAAACAATTCAGTCCTCTTAGAATTCGTAGAAGAGAATAGGCGAGAAAATGATAAGAGAGTATAGGCAATGATATAAAAGAATATGGAATGATGGGATAGTTTAGAAAAGAATAGGAGATGATGGAAGAGGATAGGAAAGGAAAGGAGGGAATAGGAGAAGATAGAAGTGAATGTGAGAGGATATGAGACGACAATAGAGGGCAAACCAGGGCGGGACAGGACTGGAGACGACAGGAAAATAAGGGACAGGGTGAAAAGGGAACGAAGAGGACAAGTAAGGCATTAAAGCACGAAACCGGGGGATACAGGAAAAGGGAGAGCAAATTTTACAAATTTAAAGAGATTTTAGAATGTCTTGTGAATTCAGTAATCCTGGCAACAACTTAGTATAACATGAATATGGACAGTACTTAAGAACGATATGGAAAATAGCTTAACCATGATTTTGAGAAAATTTTTTGAAGGTAAAAATTTAAATTTTTGAAAAAAATCTCCTATATATTGTTAATAAGTTGAAATCTCCCTGTATGTGTATATTCTATCCGACATATCCGAGATATTCGCATATTACACATTCGGTTGAGTACACGCGTCCAAAATCCAATTTTCGCTTACATGTTTCCCGCATTTCGTTCTCCTGCATTCCCTAACCTAAGAAAAAAATCCTAATTGAAGATCCTGTTTATTTATTGGGCCGTTCAAGGAGCTCGGGGTGTATGTAATCTAATACAGAGAGAATAAATCCACATTTAGGTTGACAGAAAGCGCGGGCAATCTCGCAAACGCCACCTAGCGGCCGTTTTCTTACCCTCAAATGTGACGAGCATGAGGTCGAGATCGGTAGAAATGAGTGTTTTTGGGAAAATTAAATTTCGATCAGATCAGAACATTATGGAAAAATTACTTAACTTGTATGATTTTACGAGGAAAATACTGTTTATATATTTTTAAGGAATTTTCATCTTTAAAACATGTGCTTATCCTTAAAAAAGGGGATATTGGGATAGGATTAAAATAAAAAGGAGGAAATTCAAATTTGTTGTAAGATCACATTTTTGTTTTGTATTTCCTCGAAGTAGAATAGGTTATTTTATATTTTCTGGAAATAGCCCTTGCGAAGCCGGAGCGGGTTTATTTTTTCTACTGTATCTACCAAATCGTTAGATACCAGAACTTTGTAACACCCAGTATATGTTTTTTTCCAATATTTTGACATTCGAAATAGTATTCAAAGATACATGATTCCCGTGACATTTCATATAAAAATCGTCCAATAGAAATGAACTTTAGTTGGTCTATGTTCCAGAAGTGAAGTCAACGAAAGCGCCTACTGGGAGTCTGAAAGAAAGTCTTTTCTACTCCCCAAAGTGCCACAGGATCAAAGGGACCTCCCCTATATATTTGTTTTATTGTCATGTACATATGCACTTGTGTTAAGATTTTCGTGTAAAATAGACGTTCCTATCAAAATAATAATATTTTCCGATGGGGGAATGAAGCTACTTTATGATTATTTGTAGAAGGTAGATAATATACAGTGTGGAAACCACTTATGGAATGAAATTCTTTATGTCATTATTTTAGAAAATTTAATATGAAAAATTCCGAGACACGTCAACTTTTGAATTGAGTTGTGCGTTATGTGAACATAGAGTTAAATGTACAGGGTGATTCACGCAAGTATGCCATAGTCGGTGTTGTTTTTTTTAATGAAACACCTTGTATATTTTCGAAATCCTCTTAATGAACCGATTCCAACAAACTAAATAATGTATGGTCAATTATGAATTATACAGGGTGAAATTTTTATTTTTACAATTATTAAACACTTACATAAAATACCTGATGTATTTGATTTTTATACGTCAAAATAAATGCTCACAATGTTCTCCACCTAGTTGTTGGCAATAGCACAGTCTCCTATAAAACTCCTCCCTTAACTTTGTTTAAAGTTTGAGATGAAATATTCCGTATTTCTGTAGCTATCCTGTCTTTGAGATCTACAATGCTAGTTGGCTGTGTTGCATATACTTTGTTCTTGAGATAACCCCACAGAAAAAAATCTAACTGCGTAAGGTCTGGCGATCTAGCTGGCCACTCAATAGTACCTCTTCGTCCAATCCATTTATTGGGGAAGATTTCATCCAAATAAGTTCTTACCATTAAAGCATAATGGGGTGTTGCCCCGTCTTGCTGGAACCAAACATTTTCATTCGGTAAGCTAGGATCTATTGCGTTGGGATATAAGTTTGTCAACGCAGGAATAACTTCATTTCTAAGCATATTTAAATATTTTTCAGCTGTCCAATTTCCATCTATAAATATAGGACCAATAATATGGTCGCCTATGATACCGGCCCAAACGTTCACCTTTTGAGGGTACTGAGTATGTGTCTCACGCATCCAATTAGGATTCTCTGCTGACCAATATCTACAGTTCTGTCGGTTTACCTCTCCATTCAATGTGAATGTTGATTCGTCAGAAAAAAAAATGGTACCAAGAGCTATCTCATTTCTGTTCAGCTTATTCATCAATCTTTCGCAGAAATCCATTCTACGATCTGGATCGTCTTCTGTTAACTCCTGCACAAAAGTTGATTTGTAGAGATGAAGATTTTCTTTATGAAGACATCTTAGAACCGTTGTATGACTAACATTATTTTCACGGGCAATTTGACGTGTACTTGAAGTTGGATTCGATGGATTGGATTTGATACTAATTTGTAACACCGAAGTTAATATCAAAAACTTTAAAATATCTTATATCATAGGCCGGGATATTAAATTACATACTCTCATCCTTTGGAAATCGAAAGAACTTTATTTTTCTTTCCGAATAAAATTTATTTGGACAGCCTCTGTATGAACAATACACTCGTGATTTTTATTCATTTTATAAGAATACCACTATATTTTTATAGTTAATATTACCACAACGCACAATCGATTAGTCAAATAACATAATTAATATCGCCGATTGAACACCTTCAAACAATGAAGCAAACAAAAATGGCGTTTTGAGCACAGATTACAAGTGATTTTGAGCATGAGCATATTTTGACGTTTTGAGCCAAGCCGTCACCGTTATTGTGCATGGTATGATTTTTATACATTATAATCTCTTTAATTTTATAATTCTTTTAATGTTAATAAAATTGATTTGAAACAAGTAATTATCGAATATTTGTATCTGTATATCTATCACACTTAAAAATAATGCTTATAAAATATTTCACCTATGATCGTAAATTGGGGGAAATATTATGCAAATTGACAACCCTGTTGAGAAATTTCGCGAAGCAGCCCGAACGGAGTCGACATACGACGATGGACATTTAAATGGGTATGTCCACCCATCTCTCTCTCTCTTTTTACTGTTCTCTCTCAAGCTTTCGTATCTGTTCTCTTTATAATCTGTGACCATGGTTCTGATACTTAAAATGATGTTATTTCTTGTTAGAAAACGTCCGATTAGCTCAATTTAAAAATGTTTCTGCTGAACAGAATTGGAACACGATCTATTGCAGAAATTGAAAAGGCAGTGTTGGAAAAAATTATGAAAGGCTCTGCTTACAATATGAAAAAGGAATGGAGAGGACTAAAACGAATCGAGTAGATATCAAAAGTAGATGCTACAAGAAAAGTAGCGAATGATTGGTAAGAAACAACACCAATATTTGTCCTTCTGGTATAATTTAAAAATTATAGAAAAAAAGAAATACCACTTCAGAAATTACTAGTGACAGGCTTTTTTAACAGTCCATCCAAATTGGAATAAAGGAATTTGGTACAAAAACGTATGCCTATTGGAATCAACAGCATGTCACAATCGACCAAACAGTCGACAGAAAAAATTGGCGTGAAAACCAAAAAATGTAGAGTTAAAAATGAAATGATTCACATCGCTTTACCAATATTTCAGCACTTGCCAAAAAATGTGTTTTTGAGCAAGAAATGATCAATTTCCATGCCAACTGTTTGAAAATTCATTTGCAGCTGGACAAAATGATTTTTCGCCATAAATTGTTTATATGTTGTAAACTGAATTGAACAAAATGGAAAAATTTATGAAGGAATTTTTATCCAATTGGATGAAAATCTTCTTAAGTGAGATAATTAGAACAATTTAAAATCGTAAAACAACTCTCCAATATGTAAATAAACTTTTAGATCCTCATCAACTACCCTTTTTCGGCAACAATTCAAAAATCTATACACCATCAAAACTCTACTAATTTGTAACAAGCGAATGCGACGGCGGCCGTCGAAGCATACCAGGAGAGGGACAGGGCGTCTCGGCGCTCTCGACGCAAGCGCTCCGACGCCTCTCAACTCAACCCCTCAAAACTTGTAACAAAATTCCAATGGCAGCCGACAGTCAACCCTTGGTTCGTTTAAGGGTGCACTAGTCCCTCTACAGCGCGCTCAAACCTTCATTATCTCTAAATAATTATTTTCATATCTCGAAATGCGTTAACGATATCTCGATATAAAAGGGGAAAAAGTTGTGCTATTTTGTGTTTATTAACGATGACACTTTGTGAGTTTCGAGTATTGTTTTAAAAAAAACTGTTTGATATGTATTCGCCAGATAAGATGATGGGGTCGAAAGGTCCTACGGGTCTTCATGGACCTATTACCTCTACCGGAGCCTGCTTCGCTGGTAGGTACTCGCCTACTTACAGGAGTCCGGAACCGATGAGTAGAAGGTGCATGCCCAACCCGTCGGTAAGTCAGACTTTTACTTATTATTAATTATTAATTGTATTTACATGTGGGTTTGTATATAAATATTTCAGCTTCGACATCAAGTTTTTAAGTGAGTAATAGTATATTACGTAACGAGTGTGAAAAATCACTTACACACAAGTAATGTACACTATTTTTCTTACGACCATGCGATAATTGTAACAATTATTGTTTAATGTAATGGTTTTTTAAAAATAATGTTGACATCGGTGAGTGCGGATATGAAATGAGTGAAATTTACTTTGCAACGAGTTATGTACACTATTTTCCCTAAGGCCATAAATATTTAAAAAGTACCTTAGGTTTTTCGCTACTAACAGTATCAACTTCCATTATAAGAAAAAACCGAGACTAACAATTTTTATTTCTAGTTTATCTCACAATTATAATTCGATTACACTTTTATGTGATAAATATTTCACTTACACTTCACAAAAACTATTTCTATGCTTTGCGTTATAATTTGAGAATTTGAACACTTCATAATGTTTAAAATAATCAGTTTGTAATGCAAAATATTTTCAAAATAACGCAGGAGACATTTTAATTCTTTATAAATTGATTTTTTTTTTAAATTCCTACAGCTATACTATAGATATACCCAAAATAAGAACATTTGACAGCTATCCGCGTCATGACAATTCGGAGAATAATGGAGTAGGCCGTTGATTCGATTTCCGGCCGGTCAATTTCCTATATGGTCGTAGGAAAAAGCTATTACACGTTTTTATGGTATACTATAGACAAGCGAAATTCTTCTTATGTCATCTCAAAATTTTGTGTCCATCTCGCGTTTTGACATACGTTTTACGGTGTATATATACAACATAAAAATATTGTATAGGTGCGAATAACCTCCAGCATATTTCCTATCAATTTGTAAAGACACCTTATAGTAAATCTGAGCAAAATGAAATAGAAATTGTATAACCATAGTGTTAGCCAAAAGGCAGAGTTCAGATATATACAGAGGACCCAACGACTCCTCTGAAGGATCTGCTCTTTCACTAAACTTTCACTTCAATATACAAAGTATATTTTAGATAATATATTTTTGAATTCGTTGTAAGTTGGGAAAGAACTAAGCCATCACATAGTTGCATTTTTGTTTGCATTTTCGATGGGTAAATATAAGTTTATAGTTGGAGAAAGCCTTATTTATAAGAACTGAGATAATAATTTGAGAATGGGAAATAAATATATTGAACAAGCGAGGAATCTCCTAGGCTTACTGAATGCTTGTGAGAAGTATTTAGTCTTGGAATGAAAAAAGATAGAATTGTTTATTTATTGTAATTACCATAAAATAAAAGTTACATTTATAGACTGTGAGACTCATGGTGAAAATGAATGTATTTATGAATTAATTTTCCATTTTCCATTATCAAGTTAAGATTAATAACGCTATTTGAATACCCTTTTTCTTCACAAAATTACAGAATAATTTTTTTAAATCCATGAATCTTCCTACTTAAAAGGCATATACGACAGTACTTAGACAGACACTTCTAAATTCCCCCAGGAGAATATGTTATATGTAATATGCTTTTATGAACAAAAATCGTTTTTACTTAGAAATCGTTTGTATTTAATTTCTATTAGGTATAGATAAGTTACTTAGGAAATGTGTTTCAAGATATTTTGTTGACTGTAGCTCATTTCAAACGCTGACATCTGTCGGCCGAAATAAAATGTCATGTATCAATATTGTTGTAAATGACTGTTCTTATTAAAATATACATAGTATAAATAAAAAAGGATTTGTGTCTAAAATTAGATACACTGAAAATGTTCTGTCTACTGTTAGATTCATAACTATTGTGGGAAAAACTTTTGAAAGAAAATTTTAATAAACACGCTAGCAATTCGTCAATGTATACTGAGTTCAATACAAAACTGGGAATTTAACATTTGCTTGTAAATTCCCAACTATTACATGAATTTATCGATAAAAGGAAACCTTAAATACATTTTTTTGGTTTTTTTACCATTCCAATCCATAAATATTGAATATAAATTTATTTATTTATTGAATATTTGGCTACAAGTGTATATATTGAAAAATAAATATCTACTTGAAACGATCTGTTTATTTTTATATACGGAAAATTCTTGAAAAGTCATGTCACATTGACATATGTATAAACTGGTTTATTCGTATTTGTTAGGGCGGGTTTATCAATGCTCGGTTAAATCTGTCAGCTACGTAGCCCTCAGCTATCTCTAGCCGCCAGTCAAAGTCTCGGTTACAATAGAAAGCGTTTATCAATGCACCACATAACCGACAGCTAGCTAACTGGAGGCTAAGTGTAATTGAGCATTTGACAACCTTGTTCGGGTTATGAACGGTGAGTGTAATGTTGTCAGAGCGTAAATTTCTCATTTTAATTTGGTGTTAGGAGGATCACCCGTTACATGAAATATACATATTATCAATTTTATTCGCATATAACATATATAACACACTGAATCAAGAATATAGAGGTGAAAGCTATTATTTTTCTATTTTACCGTAAGCTTACTCTGACAACATCGTGGAAAATTTCACTTGTCAGTGTCAAAATTGTGGTACTGTTATTTTTATTTCGTCTATGTTGTGCTTTGTTGAGTTGTTTGCATTTGAGCATGTCCACAAAACAAAAAAGATATCCCAATTCCACGGTGTCAGAGCGACAATTAGGTACTTATAAATAAAAGTAGCCGTTCACCATAAAAGTATAATAGAATACAAAAAGACGGATGCTGTGACGTGGCGAGATATTGGAATTTGTGGAGTACGAAAGACGACCATATACTGTTGAAGAACGGATAAATACCTTTGAAGAGCTCGATGATGTTGAGTTTATTACTCGTTTCGATTATCTAAACCTAGTGTTCTCATGATACTCCAACAAATTCCAGCTATTCTCGCCAATGTCCAAGCTCTTCATCGAAATGGTCGTCAAGTTCCTCAAGATACATTGACAATAACAATGAAATAAAATACAAACAAAACCTATATGCTACTAAACTACTATTTAAGAATCAAATAAGCTTCTCGATTTCACCCTAAACGATAATAACACAATCAAATTTAAAGTTGAAATAATCTTCGTTGCAAAATATGAGCAAACATGAAAAAATCATGACAGTTGTCAGTTAGAATCTTTGGTTAGAATAACGGAACACCACTTTCTCGTATTTAACTGTATGTTCTATGGTTAACATCAACTTGATAGTGGCAGCTAGGTTAGCCGAAAGTTTGACTGCCAGCTAATGCAAACTGGCAGTTGATAAACACTTTGACCAACAGCTAAGATTTAGCCGAGGGCTACAATATTTAACCGAGCATTGATAAACCCGCCCTAAGTGTCACAGATTCTGTTAACCAACGGTCACACTGAATTTCGATCAATTTGAATCAAGTAAAAATCAAATCAACGTTACCTTATGGAAACTGTCACACGGTTAGATCGATCGCTGTCACGTCCAGTCGAGATGCTTAATTTTCAAAATTGCTCTAATTCTACTCGACACTGGACAAATTCGCGCATGCGATAAATATAAGAGATAAAATACAGTGTATTAGTTCAGAAGGATTTAAAAATACAGCTCTTAAATATGCCCGCGGCCTTAGATTATCAAAGTTGGCGAGAGCGAAATTTCAAATATGGGCGAAAACGCGTTTAAAAAATTTGGCGGCGGCGCAACAGTTGAGGAATTGGCGTACACTCTCTAGAAAAATTTTGAAGTGCTTTATTTCGTTAACTAATAGTATATTCTTCAACGAGTGCAACGCAAATCGCTTCTGACAGCGCGTCGTTTGAAACGTCAAAATAATTATAAAATCATAATTTTACGTATTATAAGAGAAAAAAATGGACAGCAGTAGCAATAGTGAATATGTACGCATCCCGGAATTAATTTCATTTATTAATGTATGGGATCCGATTAAAAATATGAGTTACGTATATATATTTACTCTTTACATTTTTATAAATATGCCTAGTGGTAGTTGACTATGGCGCGGACGATCGAGGTTCGATCCTCACTGAAAGTTTTTTCTTTTAAGTCGTGGAGAAAGTATAGTCTTTTACTTGTGTAGAATAGCTATTATTCACATTATGCAGCTAAATATGTTAAAATAATGTGTGCTTTATTATTTAGTCGTGGAGATAATTGATTATTTAAAAAAACAAAATATAAAATTCTGTCATGTTTTGATTTAAACATTATCCAATCTTTTTAATTAGAACTGATATATAAATCACCTAGTTATTCACTTAAACTCACAAAAAAAGTCATCAAAAACGACCCAGCCGTTTATTTAAATACAAATACATAATAATACATTGCACCCAGCCAGCGGGTCTCTAGTTATACATGAACCTTCCTCTTCAATCTCTTTATCTGTTGCTGAAAATTGCATTAGAATCCGTAGAATAGTTTAAAAGATCCAAGCTAAGAGGCAGAGGAAGCTACTTCATTTTATATTTTTACACCTAGGTTAGGTTTTAATTGGGATTTCTAAGGATCGCTAGTTTTTTCTAGTAATTAAGTAAGTAAGTAACAGATAACAGATAAAATTTATGTCAACCTTAGATAAGAAATACGTTAATTACGTCATTATTCCATCTCATCCATTTCATGAATGAGAGAGCAAGCTGGACAATGTATGACATAACGGCAAAGGATGGCTGAACAAACTATAGGAATCAAATTTTTGGTTGTCATAGCTACGTTTGTGTTCTGAAATTCTAGTTTTAAAATTCCTAAAAGTTCTACCTATCACAGTTGTCATTACATTTTAATTTATAAACTCTTTATTTAGTTTTGAAGATTTAGATTTGTTGTTTTCAATGAATTTGGATAAATTGTTTTCGGTTTTGAGGAAAATATTCGAGTCTAAAGTTTGTAAAAATGATTTGATTTTTAAGGACGGTATTCCAAAGTATATTAAGCTTTTAAGTTGATTATTTTTGTTTTCATCAGAAGGAAATACTTGTTCTAGAGTATGTTTTAGTATCTTTTTATTTAAAATATTGTCTATTAAATTAGGAACGTAATTATAATTAACTGCTATTTGTTTTATGATATTTAGTTATTTGTTGTAATTGTCAATATTCAATGGAACTGTTGAAAGTTCTGTATGTGATGGTTTGTGAAATATAGAAAAATCATGTATATTATTTATATTTGAAATAGTATGGTCTAGAAAGCTTATAGACTTATTTTGTTCAATTTCCACTGTAAATTTGATATTTTTATATATTGAGTTAATGTAAGTAATGAAATTTCAGCAAAATCGATAGATGATAGTGGTGGCAAAATTATTTAAACGTTTAGAAAACTAAAGGGTAAAATTACATAGTGTTCATAAAACAACATACGTGTCTCCAGTGTCCCTATATTTCCATTATTCCGAGAAACACCATAATATTGAAAATTTTACCTTGCAAATAAACATGATCGTTTCCTACCTAAAATAGTTACATTGAAGAATAATTATATTCGTTAACAATATATTAATAATAGCTTATACCCTTGGAAGAATCGTGGGAACAACCGCAAGTGCTACCAGCTGATTATACGTCGCTTAAAACCCTCATAGCCTACTAGCGGACTGGATAGGGTTATTACAACAGTCCACTCACGCTAGAAATAAGTTTTGACAACTGACAACTATTTCTCTGCTTGCTGACGCTTTTGAATTAGATCGAATTAAGGCGGATTTATTTATAACGTTCTAACTGGTTATTTGAAATTTGTAATTATCAGTGAAGTAGAATGTATCTATACACCGGTTTTTCGATATAATTTCTTCCCATTGATTTTTCCATTTGCTAGTTGTAGCTAGTGCTAGTGCTAGTGCTAGACGATAGGGGTAACAGCTACAAGTGATTAGCAATACGGCTGATTTTTTTTCATAAGTACCTTAAAGTATGTAGATTGATATAAAAAAAAGTCTATCGATTTCCCAAATTAGAAAAAAAAAATCACAAAACTTTTTGTTTCGAATTTTATTAATATTTCGCGTTGGGAGGAAGGTAGAGAAAAATAAAAAATACCACCGAGTAGGGGGAGTGTTTTGCAACAAAAAAGGTCTCCTATTTTGAAATATACAGGCTGTTCCAATAAAGTGTGGCGTATCAAAGTTATTATTTTTCAAATGGCCCTATATGTTTTCGTAATTTTCAATTCTCCTTGAAGTGCTGATTTCGTAGATACCACATAACAGCTTGTTCAATTGAAACCCATCTTTGGTCAGGTTAGCCTTGGAAACAATTGTAATCATTCAACTGACGTTTTCCAACATTAGTAGTGTATGCAAACGTCACACTGATCTGTTTATTTCGTTTATATTTGACAGCGATTTCAAGTATTGTGACTTTGAAATGGCGTTTGTTGTTAACAATCCGTCCAAATGTGATAATGCTCGGCCTCATGTTGCCAACGTAGTGAAAGAAAATCTGCAACGAAAGAAATGGAGGATATTAGAGCATCCACCCTATAGTCCCGATTTATCGCCTTGCGATTTTTACATCTTTGGGCCACTAAAAAAGGCGTTAAAAGGTAACCGTTTTCGGTCGGACGCAGAAGTACAAAACGCTATGAAAAAATTCTTCCATCAGCAGCCACAAGAATTCTATAAGCAGGGTATACATCGGTTGGTGAAACAGTGGGATATGTGCCTCAATTGTAAAAACTGTAACTGTACTTGTCAATAAATTTTTCCTGGACCAAAGATGGGTCCCAATTGAACAAGCCTCGTACTTGGGGTCTACATTAAATATTTAAAGAGATACAGGGTGTTAAAAATCACATATTTTTCAACTTTAGGTCAATGTTTTGTGAAAACTGCTGAATATTTGGCAAAACGGCTTACATCTCCCTATCCTAACTTTTCAAGGGCTATTCGATGCTGCTAAAGAAAAATAAATATAGGGTGGTTAAAAATTTACCACATTCTGATTTTTTTTGACCATCCTGTATTAAATTTTCTTTAGCAGTACTTATATCAAGTACTGTAACTTTGATAAAACTGGAGTAATTTTAATGGGGTTTGCGTAGAAATGTTGGAGAAACTTAGATATATAAAATTACAAAATTCATTAATTTACATACATTTTTGGATTCAATGATTTTTAGTATTATAAGCGAAAATAGCAATTTTTATAGATTCGGGTGGGAATCTTCTTAATTTTTTTAAAATAAAATTCAAAACTCCTGTAATATAAGGATTAATATTCAACGAACAAAATGTATATAGTGAAAAGGTATAAAAGATGATTAATATATAATTTCAAGATATAATTTTTTGCATACCTATTTCCAATAAAAATATGTAAAGATTAATTTATTACCTTTTATTTATTATTTACAATATTAACTCTTACCATTTTTTATATTAATCTACATACTTCAAGGTACTTATAAAAAAAATCAGTTGTATTGCTAATAACTTGTGTACTTTTGGTCTAAAATGACCCATACTTAATATCACAATAAAAACATTTAATGTTCAAAAATTAGGGAGTTTTCGAAAATGTACATATTGCGATGAATTTCTACCACGATTTGCAAAAAAAACTTTGGGGTCCTTCAAAAAACCATTTGCATCCTAGTAGATATCATTAATAACTGTCCTTTGTATGCCTACACGATATATATATATATATATATAGATTTACAATAATCATCAATAACAGTGTAATTTCCAACAACCTATTTTTATTTAAAGGAAACATTTCTAGATACAAAGGAAATTATACACTTCATCTTCATTCTATTTTTCCGTTTTAAAAAGTTTCCATTCTTTTGTAGTAGGTACACCAAGCCTGTCATTACAAGTTTTGTTGTTTTTTTTTCTATCTACGAGTTCTAAAAATTAAACCGAGTCATTTTTATGATATCCAAACATATACTTATCAAGTTTAATGAAAAAAAAAAGTAAGCAAGTCGCCATAACGGAAGGACAACTATAACTATAGTGGATTGAATAGATGAGGCCTTTACTTGGTGTAGATGCATACTAAATGATGAAATGAAACAATTCAATTTGTTAAAATCTATATACAGTGTGATCCATTTTATTTGAAAGCACCCCTGTAAAATCCGCGTTCATCAACCGATTTTGATTTAATTTTTTTGTTAGATTCAGTATTGAAAACAGTATTTTGGCACAAATTTTCATATCCTAATTACTATTTTCAAGGCCCTCTATGTTAATTTTTCTTTGCCAAAACAGACAAAAGTACATTAGGCAATTTTTTTCTCAAATATGGCTATACCACTGGATTCAGAATCATCACAAATGTAAACTCCCAAAATTTTATGAAAATTTTTTTTTTAACAACAAAGTTACTACAACATGAATTTGGAAAAAGTGGTATTTTCAGTAATATTTTGCGTAGAATTTTTGGAATGGCAGCATGGTAAACAAAAACAAGGACTCAAATATATTGCACAGTGAAAATTCGAAGCCGATAACTTAACCGGTCGTAACTGGACAAATTTGGTTAAATGATCTTGATATACCATTATAAACTTGTAATTGCCATCTCTGTGTGATTGCAAGTCTATCAAGTCGACTTGACATATAGAGTTCAATTCGGAACTGAGCAACAATACCTTTTTTAGGCGCACTATGTTTCATTTGACATTGTTTACACAAATTTAAATACAACATTACAACTTCATAAATAATATTTTTGTATCTAACTTGCAATTCTTTAAGCATTCGTGTTCTTCCTCCATGGCCTGTTCTTAGGTGAGTTTCAGAAAGTATTGTAAACAACTCATCATTAGTGATATAATACTGGATATTTGTTTCTCCTGGTTTCAATGGCACAATGAACTTTTCTTCATCACTAACTTTTAAAATGTCAAAACGCTTTAAACGTCTGTAGTCCAAAGGTGTACTACACTTACTTTTAGCAGAAATTACTTCAGAAACGATTTTAGAGTACTTTTCTTGTGAAAAATAAAAACAATTGTCTTCTCGTTTACTTCTAATTAAGGCATGTATCTAACTTTTCAAAAAACTTATCACGATTCACTGTAGTGGCCATTGAATACAAATTATAATTTCCAATAAGAAAATTAAATTAAGTCAGGGAGCGCTGTCAAACGTTGCGTTAGACTGACGAAGAAAAAGCTAACTGAAACAAGGGCTTGGAACCGTCTAAAAACTTGTCGCGACCTGCAGTGTCCGAGGTTCACTGGACCTCATTTGTGTTTGTCGACATATACCGAAGAAAGTCCGAATGTATAATAGAATTAAGAAATGTTCGGACTTTCGCCAAGGCATTTGACATTTGTCGACATCCACTGGCGAATGTTGACATTCACTACTTTCGGTCTTTCACGGTAACATATGTATGTATGTATTTTGGGGTGACATTCACTGAGATCTAAAAGATCTATTGTGCCCCACTGCCGCTTAGTTTCTTTAAAGTCATTTCTATAAGCTGTGACTTCATCTACAGTGTGTTATTTATAAGATGCGACATAGGGATTCCCGTACAAAGCCGTCAAACGCGAGCTAACTTTTTTACCAAATAGCGTTCATTAAAAATAATAACAGATTTGGAAAGGTCGTTAAGAAAAAAGGTCAAATGCAATCTCAATATTCTCAAAGTTGGTCTGGTTTGATGAAAAAATGTATAATTATAAAAAAAAAGTAGTACACTGGAAGTATCAAAGCGGGGAATCGAACCGCGATTCTTCACGTTCAACTTTCAAATTTCCCGTGCTTCTAACCGTCTTGCTATCTCCTACGCGGTCATTTTTCCCAAAATTACTTGCAACTTTGTATGCTACTCCAAGTCTTGCATTTTCGAGACTTTTGGTGGGAAAATACAGAAAAACTTCAGCCTAACAACCAACAGATAAATTAACATTCTAAAACTCTTTAACCGTAAAGATTAGCGCTGCCTATAAATAATGATATAGGTAAATTGTTTATAGCCCTCTTAAGACCACTAAAATGTCAGACATTCGAAAATGGCTTCGGCCAATAGTTTTGAAGTAACTACTCGACTGGAATTCATCACTACTAGCAAATTTAAGGGAGAAGTGAATCCCTAAGGGTAGATAAATTGCGGCCACCAGGAGCTACTAAAGTTGTTAAATGAATTTATAGGTACTAGATGTCGGACAGTGGTCATTACTAAATTTATGTGGCCATCACTCAGTTGCTTGGAGAGGAGAAAAAAAAATTGGCACAGAATTAGACGAAGTACCATATCGGTGATGTTATAATCCGGTCAATGAGGTAAATTGTGGACTAATTAATTCGTAAATAATGGCAGCCACTTGAAGTGAATTGAATTTTTATAAGAAGGGTGTGACAAATCAGATAATACAATTTTGGAGATGTGGACCTTAGAAAGGGACAAAAAGATACCAGAACAAACCTACCTATAAAAAAAAATCTCTTACTGTTTTTCATGAGATGCATCCTTTCTAATTAGCCAAGACCAGTTCCATGCAAAAACAAAATATTGCGTTACCATAGTAACGAACAATAACTCATTAGAAGTGTCAGTGTGAAGTTGGACGTCAAAAAAGTGAACCAGAGCTACGCAATAAATTGAAAGGAAAAAGGTGTTCACCGAAATTGTGAAAATCGAAAAATTGGAGTATCGAGCCATCATCAAGTACCTGTATTTAAAAGGGTTAAGAGGTAAGCAGATTTACGAATATATGCTTAATACCCTTGGTGAACAATGTCCATCATCCTCTCCAAGACCTAAGAAGTTTCGTGTCCAAAAATCTGCTGGAAAAGTTCTTGCTTCAGTTTTTTGGGATTGCCATGGAGTAATCATGATTGATTTTTTGGATAAGGGTGGAACAATAACCGGAGATTACTATTCGACATTACTGACCACTCTACGGGAAAAAATTAAAGAGAAAAGACGCGGAAAGCTATCCAAAGGTGTTTTGTTTTTGCAGGACAACGCTCCTGCACACAAATCTCATGCTGCCATGCAAAAAATTCGTGATTTAGGGTTTGAATTACTAGAACCCCCCCTATTCACCAGATTTGACTCCGTCCGACTATCATCTCTTTCCTCAACTGAAAAAAAAGTTTAAAAGGTCGTAAATTTTCTTCCAACAAGCAGGTAATAAAAGCTGTGGAGGCCTGGTTTGCAGAGCAAGAAGGAACATTTTTTTTGAAAGGTCTAGAAACGTTGAAGGTTTGCTGTAATAAATGTATCCAATTAAGAGGAGAATAAAATAGATCATAAATGATGTTAGCGAATATCATAACCATGCCAAACGTGTTAGAGCTAATGCTCAGGCTCTCAGGGTAGCGCCACGGGTCAGAAGCCAGTCTTTGGTGCATTCCACGTTAGTCTCCTATCCAACGGGGTAAAAAAGAAAGAGGAGAGAACATAACAGTATAAAGAATCATCGACCAAAGTGGCTTCTGAATATGGCCGACTTCCGTAAACAAACCAGAGGCGTACATTAAATTATTCAAGTAGGGGAAACAAAAAACTTTCATATGCATCTTTTTAAGGTGGTACTTTTTGTTGTTAGAGAATTGATACCAGAAATTGGTACATTCAAAAAATTCAAAAAAACACTATTGTACAACTCAATATCAAGTTAAATTTATACTAATACTCATAAATAACTTTTCTACTGAAAATCACTAATTTTTTAACGTGGCCTTTCAATTTGACACATTCCAGTATATTAAGGTTATCTATGTTGACACAAGAATTGATGACTAATGTCACTATTGTGGCTTCTATTGACAGATCGATGGATTGCCTAATTTAGGCAATCCATCGATCTGTCAAAATTAATTCAATATGGCGGCGACGGTCAAACAAATAACAAAGTTGTGTTTGAGTGTTTGTTTATCCATTGGTTTTCTTTCTGTTTTTTGGCTGTAAATTGTGATTTTTGAATAGTAAAGTGTTTGTCTTGTGAAATGCCTTCGATATGTATTGTGGTTGGTTGTGGAAGCCGTTCTGATCGTGATGAAGTTTCGTTTTATCGCGTTCTCGCAGAGACAAAACACAGGTTTTTAACGGAGAAAAACGATTTGACCAAACTTCGCAGGGCTGCATGGATTGCGGCAATAAAGAGAGACGATCTGACCGAATCTATATTGAAACACCAGAAAGTTTGCAGTAGACACTTTATAACTGGTAGGCTTCTTATCAAATGTTATCTTGAATAGCATATCAACTCTTCTAGCTCCTAGTACCTATACGTAATTTGTACTCAAGTAGGTATTAACTTATTTTAGGCAAACCTGCTGCCCTCGAAGATAAAGACCACCCTGACTGGGTACCATTTCAACATATGAGACATGTGTCTCAGAAAGTAAAAAAAAGGGCTGCAGATGTTGAGAGAAAGAATCGCAGAGATATAAGGACAAAACTGACACGCATAGGTCTGGCACGTTACTGATTCCAATGTTTGACCGTCGCCGCCATATTGAAAAGATCACGTGGTCTGGATTGCCTAATATGGCGACTTCCGTCGAAAGTTGTTTAAATCACTACCAAGCTTAACTTCCTTCCTCTTTCTTTTACCTCGTTGCTCCTATCGCGAGTTTTAACGCTCAAAGCACTGCTCTCTATTGAATATTTAGCATATGAGTTCCACAATTGTTAAAATAATGATGTATTATTACTTCAGTTGTAAAAGAACCAGGAATTACGATTAAACAAAAAGAAAAATTGCCTATTTGGTTCAGCTATCGAACGTCGAACCCCTTCCTCATCATTTATTAGGGCACACAACCGTGAGAGAATGAAAAAAAAAGCAACGAAATTAACCTTTTTCACACACACTTTGAAATATTCATCACCAACCGACTCTACAAAAACGTTTGAATATTTAATGTCGGTCAAGTCGATACGACTAATAGATGCATGAAGATACATTTCCAAAAGGAAAACATCCACAGAAAAAAACCGAATCATTACGAGTATTTATATAAAAAGTTGACACAAATAATTTGTTTTTTATGACTGGAGATTAAATAATATTTCCGAGGTGGTGTTATTGAATGCAGTGGTGGCGCAAGACTTAAACTCAATGTGGACTAGGTACTTTTTGCAAGAAGAAGGGGATATAAAATAAAAAATCACTTGAAATTAAACAGATTTTCATCCAATGAGGAACAAACCCAAATTTTTTACTTAGGTATAGGTACTTCTTTGGCACATTGAACAAGAATTGAAAAAATTAAGGATAAAATTAAAGAAACAGAAATTTTCTACTTTTGGTTCCACCGAAATCCTTAACCTAATTTTTCTTGGAAGCTATATCTGCTTGATCGCTCAAAAATGAAAGAAGGCTCAGGATGTGGAGTTTACTCCATAGCACTGAGCCTAAGGATTAAGTGGGGAATGGGAAAATACCAGCGTGGTTCAAACATAACTAACTAACTAACTAACCAGAAAAGGAATTTCTGGCAAAAACATAACAATCTACACTGATAATAGACAAGCCCTATTAGCCTTGAACATACAACGTGTTATATCGGGGCCAGTACTAGAGTGCCACCAAGATTTAGCGTCAACGCCTCGGTAGATAACAATATTATCCTGAGGTGGGTTAAAGGGCACGACAGGAGTAAAGGTAATCGTATTGCCGATTCTTTAGCAAGAGAAGCGGCTGTACTGAAAATTTTAGGACCCAGTGACACCTACGGCCTGACGACTTCGACAATTGCGGAACTAGCCAAACGTTTCACCCATGCTCAATCCCTTAATACATGGGATGAAATCAAAGGATGTAGTCTTGCCAGGATCATCCTGGGCGACCTTGGCAAGCTGGCGTTGAGGAAATATTAGGTGATGACCAGGAAAAACCTACTTTCAACAAAAGGATTTCTGACTGGCAACTGTCAACCGAGGAAACACCTCCATAGTAATCGTCAATAAGAGAGAAGAGAGTGTGTGTTCGGTGAATCTTGGCGTACACCTGCCGATGTCTCCTAGTGACCTGTCCACTTCCTCCACTACTTTGAGCTTTTTCATGTGTCCATTCAGGCGACAATGTCCCGTTAGGATCCCTGTTAAAACTCTTAGCGCAGATTTACTTTGACTTATGCATTCATTTGATCTCAACAGGTTGTAGTCACCCAGAAGAGTCTTTGATTGTATAAGCCTTACTAGATCTTTCCAATGGTCAGATCTTCTCTTTTTCTCGGCTTTACCTATTTCTTCCAATATTACTTTGGGGCTGATTCCGCAAAAGGATTCATGCCCCCAGAAAGGTATTTCAGTCCCCCTCTTTGCTAGTTCATTTGCTATTCCATTTCCTTCTATTCCAGTGTGTCCTGGAATCCATAGTAAGGTGACTATATTGCTCTCGCCTAGTTCATTGAGTTTGTCTAGGCATTCCCACACCATTTTGGAACTGATTACATAAAAGCTCAGTGCTTTAATGGCTGCTTGACTAAACGACATTATGATAATCCTTTGTCTTCTGTAT
Source organism: Galerucella calmariensis (assembly GCA_910591675.1). Classification (NCBI taxonomy): domain Eukaryota; kingdom Metazoa; phylum Arthropoda; class Insecta; order Coleoptera; family Chrysomelidae; genus Galerucella; species Galerucella calmariensis. Next base: position 234,060 of record CAJUYG010000181.1, read on the forward strand.
CCTTTATCAATATTGAACTGGGCGCACGAAAGATACTTGGGGTTTTCCCAAGCTTTCAGAGTGTTTGGTTCCGGGCCCGAACTCTCCTATCCCAGTTCCTTCTATTGCTTTTGAGCAGTCTGATAATGGTATTTGGATCCCATTCCTTCTTGTTGCTCAATTCCGTAACGAATTTCTTCGAAAAGTTATACTTTTTCATCATACCGTCTTGTGGCATGTTCCAGGTTGTCTGAATTCTAAGAAGCGAGGAGGTGGTTTTTTTTAATGGTTCCCTCTCTACTTAGTCTGTGTATTGTTCTTTCTGTAACGCTTTCCACCACCATATGTAGAGGGGTGAGGTTGAGAATCACTTCCATGGCTGTCGTTGGGCATGTTCTCATTGCTCCTGTAATGCATATACAGGCTAGTCTTTGAATTTTGCTCTCGTCGTCAAAAGGCTATTTCGATTCCATGATAGAGAAAACCTTGTGGCGTGTACTTTTGGATTTTCCATACCTTTTCAAATTCATTTTCAGCTGTGAGGCGCCAGGTCCTTTGCACCTCAAGGCCACAGTCCACTACTTTCGCCGAATCTGATTGAATGAGATTAAATTATAATTGGATACTGCTTATCTGATTTTAGTGCCTTTATTCCCTACCCAAGTTTTTGGTACGTACTCCTGGAACTCCCTGTATATGACAACACCAAAAAATCGTATAGATTACAGTTATCAAAGGAGAAATTAAACAACTATTAAACGAAGTTTCTAAGTGAGCATCGAAGCTACTAATGCATTTAAAATATACCAAACCGCCTCCGATGACTAAAATATAAGAGGGTGAATAATGAGGTCATTGAAGCGTAACATAAACTGACATATGGCACCATCACCACCAGTCAGATTTATATTATTATCCCTCTTGATTTCAGAACCCCCATATGTTTCGGATTGTGATTGTATTGAGTACACCTGTTTAAGGTAACTACCCCTACCTGTCTAGATACAGCTCAATACGTACTTGAGTGGTGTGAATGATGAATTTTTATGAGGGGATGATCACGAGTATTACAGGCATATGTAGTTTAATTAATTTAACCTAAACAGTGTTATACGGGGTGTTTATAAATTTTCCTGTCAATTGAAAGAAAAAATTGCAAATCATGTTTGTATGAAAGACAGATGAAGATTTTCCTATGTTGTCTAATCGAACTGGAAGAAGTGTAATAATATTTTTTCGATGACAAATAACGAAAATATCAATCAATTAATTGTGGGAAAGGGCCAGAAATAACGGGGGAGAATACTGTGGCGTTATAAATATTATTTTAAAGGGGTAATATTCAAGATTTCGATTGTAATAAAAACAATAGCAATTGATGCATTTTGCATTTCAATTCAATACTTCACAATCTATGAACTATCTAGCATCTTCAATCAAACCTTGATTTTCTGGAAGCAATGGATACCTACTTTATAGATTAATTATTAAAATCCCACTAAATTTCATGTTTATTTAACATTTTTGATACACCGAAGTGAGAAACACCTACTACAAGGAAATTAGAAAAGCTAAAAGAAATAGCTTCAGAAAATTCTGTGAAGATATAAACACAACACCTGTTGCGGCAAGACTTTACAAAGTTATGGCGAAAAGTAGGGTCAACACAAATATGGCTTTGAGGAAGCCAGATGGTGAATATACCGAAAATGAGGAAGAAAGAGTTCGACTCTTACTAGAAACTCATTTTCCAGGGAGTACCCC
>CAJUYG010000181.1:236202-248863 GCA_910591675.1 Galerucella calmariensis
TTCCTCCAAAATAATAATACCATTCTCATTCTGTGAACAACACGTATGTAAATTGAAATTATTGTACCAAATTTCGCATATTTGCTAATAACCTCGTTGTTGAAGCAAATTGCATAAATATTTTTTCTCTATATTCCATTTAAATAGAAAAAAAAGTTAAAGCCTAAGATTCCTCTGGGAAATAGGACTACTAATCTCTGAGTAGAAGTAAGGGGGAACATTAGATCTTTTAGTTCTTAGTTAATGTCACTCCAATATACATACATATCTGCAGCATTTTTTTGGAGAACCTTATTATTATTTTTTTGTCTACGTCAATGCATCGATATGACATGTCCATGAACCGAAAGTTCGATGGGTACTTAAGGACTGGCAGTCGAAACCCTTTTGCCCATGAAAGAGAACATGAGTAATTGATAATCGATGAAAAACGAATTTAGGACGAGTTTTGTCTAAAATGATGTTTTGATATTGTCGTTTAAGCAACATTATATTGTTCAATAAATTTTTGATTAACAATAATAGACAAAAAGTTTGATAATTTCAAACTAAGTAAGGTATAAAGGGTGGATGTAAGTTTGCGAATTCCGTAAAATCACAACAAGACTGCTTTGTTGCGCTGGATTCTGTCTTCGGCAATGAAGCATCACATAAATACAGTTTGGTAAGCTTATCTGAAGCTACGCAGCATCGGTAAGAGGCGAGGAAACATGGCGCATATCTGTCATAAACGTGCAAATGGCAACGCCACTGGATAAATCAATATCAGTCAATTGACGAAGTGAGATGAAAGAACACACGCACGCGCTTGCCAATAAGAAGTCAGCTGGTCAGGCCTTTCGATAAAAATCACCAATTATGTAGTTCGGAGGGTGTGTTAATTATGGTTTTCGCACAACGCTGCCAGAGCTTGGAGAAGCCCATAACAAATTTGGAAAAGTGATCATCTTTTAATATTCATAAATTAAAAAAATAATGTTAGTAGACAAAATCAAAGGAAACAAGCACATTAAAGAATTAACGTTTAATCCTGTTGTTAATATTGTTAATAATAAAAAGTCCCTTTTCTAATTATTATCACTACATACTTAGCACTTTAGCTTTTTCATAGTTAAACGTGGCAATATCGAATGTTTTCGACTGCATTCCTTCCACGGCTTCAGATAAACTTGCCAAAGTATAGACAATTTTTCTCGTTGGTATGGAGAATTTAAATGTGGACGTATCAGATCCATCCAGGAAAACATCGATGCTGTACGTAAATTGTTCCTGATCCTCTCAAACAGATTTTCTCTTTCATTCAATACATTTTACAATTCATCTGTTCACAAATATAAAACGAGATAATGTCAAGTAGTCGACGGTATTTTGTGGTATCATTGCACGCTTTATGTCTCGTATCATACCGCTCTGTTATTACCATATGGCCATTATTGTATTAAAGTTAATTACTGGATATTTCATTAGTGTGCGTGCAACCGTAGACAGGTTGTAAAGACAAGGGTTTCTTCATCAAAGTTTACAAAGACGAACAGAAGGTAGCGTAAAATAAATATAGAAAAGTTCGACCTGGATAGATGATTTCGCTGACGAAATATAAGCAAAAAATACAAAAAATTGGGTGAATATTTTACTCTTAATTATTGGAACTTTAGTTCTTTACGTAGGTTTATGTTTGAGCGACCAGGGGTCGCGGCGCAAAAGATCTGACCGTTACGCGTTACGTTACGCTACGTTATGTTACGTTGCTTCGTAATGTGCATTGCTTGCGTGCTTGTGCTCTCCCCTTAGTCTCTCTCTCTCGTTTACGAAGCAGCGATTCATTTGCTCCGGCCGGGATTCGAACCCGGTCCGTCCGCGTGGAATGCGAGCATTCTACCACTGAACCACCGATGCTATTTTTTTTCTCTTATTCTTTTGGGAATCAAACCACAATAATGTTTTTTATTTTTTATTTCGACGTTTCGGTAGCGTTCCAGCTACCGTTGTCAAGATTAACTAGTAATAAAATTAATAAAATAATTTTTGGTCCCTATCTGACACAACGAAAAAATATGACAACTAGTTGTCATATAATAATTATTTAAAAATAAAATTAACAATAAAAAAAACTTCCTCACGGGGAATCGAACCCGGGTCTACTGCGTGAGAGTCTGGTATGCTTACTACTCGACCACCAAAGAACATGCAAATTGTTTATCTATAACGTCAGATGTATTACATAATTTTTGCTTAAAAGGAACTAAAGTTCCTACCGTGTGTCCCGCGAAACGTTCTACCTTTTTATTTTGAGGGGAAGTTGTGACTCGGTTTTTTGAAGGGTTATGACTCGGTTTTTTGGGGTGTTGTGACTTTGTTTTTTGGGGGGTTGTGACTAGGTTTTTTGGAGGAGGGGCTCTACCTTCTTCTGCTCTTCTACCTCGAGTCCTACCACTGTTCATTTACACGTCATGAAAATTTTGAACTATTTTTCAGAAAAGCCGCGATTGTAAATATTCACCAAAAATTGTATTTTATTCAAAATTATTTAAGAAGCGAGCAGTTTTTCTAGCTCCCCTCGTATTTCTATTCATTTGAAGCCTAAGAACCTACCGAATACCTCAAAATATATTTCAAATTAATTATTTAAAGCACTTTTATAAAACTGTCAATAAAATAATAACGTAGTTTCGTCGCGGTCTCAATGCCCTTAACAGTCTGCTTGAAATACGCTGATTTTTGTTGACAAAACGTACGAGTTCATTATTAATGAGAAGTGTACAATGTTAGCTCTATCGGTATTAATATTTTGATGAGATATTGAGGCTCGTCAACGGGGTATTGTTCCAATCGTGTTTTATGTGTTTGACGTTTTTGATGAATTGCGAATTTTTTTTGTAAAGCACAGCGGTTTATGTAGTTAATTTTTTGTCGGGATGTATTAACTTATTCATGTCGAAATGGCATTGCGCAGTATGTGCATCCAATGAATGGGGGGGGGTTTAATGGATACAAAATGAATCTACAGGGGTGTGAGCAAATTTTTTAAATAATTCAACCCACTTATAGAATAGTGAGTGAGAAAAGTACTTTCCCACATGTTGCACACTATACTTATTCTACAACTGCACAAATTTGAAGAATAAAAGTAATGTAACTATGGTTAGTAAAACAAAAATAACCCTAAAGTATCCCATCTCTAAACTGTTGAATAATTTTATTCAAATAATAGTTGATGGTGAAATTTGTACAATTTTGTATGGTCAAACCCGAAACGTCATTTCTTTTCATTAAATTCTCTGTTATTTGAAATTACCTTTTCGAATTTAAAAACTTCTCATATAATCTGCCAGTTTTGAGACAACTAAGTATGTATTTAAAGAAAATTTTTGAAACAATACCAACTGTACTTTCCATTTTCATTTATAAAATTGAAATTGTTAAATATTATTCGAATGAAGGTTTTGACGTTACAAAGTACTCCTGTCAGATCAATAATAGAATAATTGTCATTTTTAGACTTAGTTTCTCGAGTTGTTGATGTTGCCATGGTAACTTTAAAAAACGCGCGTAATCTATTTAAACAGAAATACGCCACTTTTCTTAGCAGTTGTAGAAAAAAGTTATTATTGCATAATAGTAAATTTTGTGACAAGGGCAGAAAATAAGCTTCAGCAGCCCGAGACTTTATAAATGGCTGCAAAAGTGTTTCTTGCATGTGTGACACACAATGTTTTTCGTTCCCCATATAAACAAAAAAAAAATTGAAGAATATAACAAAAACTTTGATCTACACTGATATTTAATGAAAATTTACGAGGAATGTCAAAGTATTTAAGTGGCAGATGGTGAAAAACTTAAAAAATCGTCGCGTGGAAAGTTTTGCTCCCCTGGGATGCAAATCATAGTTTCCGCTCTATTCTGGTATTCCGGTAGGACAAATAAACTAAATTATATGACTGGTTTATGAAATATGAGTTCAAAAGCTGCTTTTAAGTGAGAAATTCTCAAAAAACTGACATCGTCATCTTCAAAAGCCAGATCTCTTCATATAATTTATTTATGAACATTCTATACCTCTCTAATACTGACATGCGAACTGAAGTCAAATAAACATGACAGAAAATGTTGACATCTGACATTTGTTGTAAAGGTGCCAACTTTGTTGTTTTATGCAATGCTTCGAAGACAACCAATCTATTGTTTTTTAACAGTGTAATCATGGAATCCTCAAATTAAAACTGTAGTTAACCAAACATCGATATAGTATCGCATCAAGTACATTATGAGTAATCAACTTGATATCCCTTTTATAAAATTTAATACTCAAAGACACACACACAGAACGAAAATCTCAGAGAGCTCTAAAACAGTGATATAAGTGCTGGCTCCGCCCAAACAGGCCGAACGACCAATGGATTGGCGCATATTATCGATCGCTACGTCATTTCCTTTCCCCCACTACGGCCGCCATTTTACCCCCACCGCTAAAGAGTCCCGGCTCTCAATGCACAATGTGGATGTTTATACAGATTGAAGGATTTTTTGGTAAACAGGCGAATTTAAATGCTGTTGAATGTTGACAGTGTGTTTTTTTTGGAGACTTTCCTTTATACGTATATAGTAATTAGGTTTATTTTTCTGTAGTTTTTGTACATAATCGGGATTAAAGATGAATTAGGAGGTAGAGGAAGGATTAATAAAAAAAAATGAGATGTAGGAGTATTTATCAACTGAAGATTCTTTTGAAAATGGCCACAAAACTTACCAGACTTGAACATTGGGAATGAAAACATTGAAAAACATTCCAGTACTATGAAAAATAACATTTTACGTACTAATCATGTCATTTGCTGCTGTCAAATACTTGCGCTCGTTTTCTCATTGGAAAATTAGTAATTTTTTGTAAAGATCGGAGAAAAAATATGATATTCACCTCGGGAAGCATTGTCTATGGTCACGTCTGCCTCAATTTGCATACTCGACTATAATAGACAGTTTTTCGTCCTTACATAAAAATAGTCAAATGCAGTCTTATCATGCGCGTCATACGATTTAACAAAGACATACTCACCGATTTTGTTTTCTTTTATTGCGTTTAATCATAACTTCCAAATAAAATCCGTAAGATGAATAAAGACAGACTTATGCATTTCGACGGGAGAAAAAAGGATATGTATTTAGTTTTCAACGATTCTAAAAAGTCTTTCACCAGCGAAGTTTTTATTTAAATGTCAGTTATGTCACTTTGACAATTCAAAGTGATAATATGAATAATAAGAAGCAATTTTCCGGTTTTTTGCATTCTCAAGCAAATGGTATTTAATCTGATAGATTATTTCGAGAATAAATGAAAAAGTGGAAATTCGTCAACCAGTGTGCAGAAAACATCAACCATTATTATTTCCTCCGGATATATTTGTAATCTCACATTTTGGTAACCTCTGTGTCTTCTGATTAAATACATATGGTTAGTGACCTTTGAACCCACACGATAAGACTTATAGTTACTTTATCAATTCTTTCTTACATTTGAACTAAAAAATTGGAAAAATGCACGTAACGCAGACCAGTGGAAAATGGAATTTTATCAATCAAATTTCCAACCCGAAATACCACAGAGATTACCCTGCACGTGTGTCTAACACTTAGATATCGTTCAATCAACATGAGAAGCACTTTACTCAGAGTTTTAACTGGTTTGAATTCGCAGAAAATCCCAGTAGATGGAGTATGGCTTTGGACGAACAGCAATGCTTCCAGACGCGATATAGTAATAAAGTCTGTTCATACTGATATTGAGGTGACTTAAATTGATTATTCAGAGTAGCCATAAACAAACAGTGTGATGACATTTAAGGATGTTTTAAGTCTTCCGTTAAACTATTCTATATTTAGTGCTATACAGGGTGTCCATGCTAAACACAATTACAGACACTAGAGAATATTATATGTAAGTAGTTACCTTTATGCAAAAATTCAATTTGAAGTTGATGAAGTTGATTGCTATTTTGGGAAATCAAAATTAAATTCTACAATATTCAAACTAGCTTTTTATTTTTTTGGCTTTATATTAGGGCTGTACCCATGCAGCCAGAAACTATTTAAGTACAAACTAGCTTTACATACAATACTTACGTTGAGATCTATACTAACAAAAGTGCTTTAATACAACTAATAACAATAAATAATAATAAATAGTGGCTGAATGATGAATATTAGGTTAGATTAGCATCTCTGACAGGAAACATTTTGTTATCATTTGTAATAATATTCACCCCACTATTAATTCCAAAGCATAGTACGAACCTGTTCGGTCATATTTAATTAACTAGACTTTACCACTCTTCACTCGTTCAACAAGTTGTTTTTCTATCCGTTCACACTAGCTGAATAATTCATAAGAAACAGACAGCTTCTAATAAACTTGAAAACAATTCAAGTAAAAATTTTGTATTTGTCGAGAATTATCACTTATCAAAAAGCTTGTCACGAAATAATGTAACATAACGAATAAATTATGCTGTTTAATCCTCTCCCTTTTCTATGATAATAATTCATCCGCTAAATATTGTTCTCTTCAGTGAAATTATGCAGTATTAAGTCTCTCCATTTGTTTCGGAACAAGTTTATTTTCTAAAAGGGTAGCTACTTAAATCTTCGTAGCACTGATGTATACTATGTCGTAAAAGATTCATTAGACTCGATATCGCGCCTTTAAGTCGTCATTTTCTTCTTACTTATTCAGTTTAGTATGAAAATATTGACTTTCTAGGGTTCCGTACCCATAGGGTACCGTCACCAGGCTGTATCTCATGGGCTGTGATAGTTAGACAGTTGAAATATTTATGTATGTATGTATTTTGGGGTGACATTCACTGAGACTTAAAAGGTATGTTGATATGTTACTTCTACTAAGTTTCTGAGGAAAGTCTCAGAAACTAGTAGCTCCTTTAGTTCTATTTCCCGGAGGAATTTTAGGATGTCTGCAGGCTTTAACTTAGGTAAATGTTCCTCTTCTATCCAGTAATCTCTCAGGTGCTGTGCTCTAGGATTCTGAAGTGCTGTGCAGTTGGAAAGTATGTGGATGGAGGTTTCTTACTCCATGCCACAAAATCTGCATTCTTCTTCCTTCACTATTTTGAGCTTTTTCAGGTGCCCATTCAGGCAACAATGTCCCATTAGGAACCCTGTTAAAACTCTTAGCGCAGTTTTACTTTGACTTATGCATTCATTTGATCTCAACAGGTTGAAGTCACCCAGAAGAGTATTTGATTGAATAGAGAATAGAATAGATCTTTCCAATGGTCAGATCTTCTCTTTTTCTCGACTTTACCTATTTCGTCCAATATTACATTGGGGCTGATTCCGCAAAGGGGTTCAGGCCCCCAGAAAGGTATTTCAGTCCCCCTCATTGCTAGCTCAACTGCTATTTTATTTTCTTCTATTCCAGTGTGTCCTGAAATCCATAGTAAGGTGACAATATTGTTCTCGCCTAGTTCATTGAGTTTGTCTAGGCATTCCCACACCATTTTGGAACTGATTACACAAGAGCTCAGTGCTTCAATAGCTGCTTGACTATCCGACATTATGATAATCCTTTGTCTTCTGTATCCTTTATCAATATTGAACTGGGCGCACTTTCTTATGGTGTGGAAAGATACTTGGAGTTTCTCCCAAGCTTTTAGAGTGTTTGATTCCTGGCCCGAACACTCCTATCCCAGTTCCTTCTACTGCTTTTGAGCCGTCTGTGTACCATTGAATGGCATTCTTTCAAATTCTGGTAATAGTATTTGGATCCCATTCATTCTTGTTGCTCAATTCCATAACGAATTTCTTTAAAAAGTTATAATTTTTCATCATACCGAGCTCTCATACAACAAGCGTGAAATAAGGAGGGATGAAGCCATGATCCTGAAGTGCTAATGACAATTGCTTAGCGCCCGGCTGGCGGTGCGGTGGCTGCGAGTTTCCCTGAACGAGTAAAAACAAAGAAGCGACGGCGAGTACTCAGTTATCTAATCAAACAAAACAATAACACTTATTTTCTCAATTTTCTGGGGGTGTCTCACGCCATTTCTTCCCTAAACTGTATGTTCCTTCCAAAGCAGTAGATTATCTAATAGCTTGTACGATATTCTGGGACCATTAAATGAAATAAGGGAAGGGTGACGAAACAAACGCTACACCACTGATTATAGTCTGTGGGTCCAAGAAAACTATCATGAATAAATAGTAGGTGGATATTATTTATAATTCTGTGAATATTTCAAACGTCTACCTATTCCCGAATACTGCTTTTGCTATTTCCTGATGGATGAAGTCAGAATGTTGTTTAGTATTTGCTACAGAAACACATCATCTGTGAAATTTTCAACAGCCTAACTATCACGGTTCATGAGAAACAACCCAGTAACAGATGAAAGTAGAAAAGAAAACGATTTCCCATAAACGAAAACTTTACCGATAAGTAAAATTGATAGATACTCGTCCTAACCGCAAAACAAACCGCTGCATCTACAAAATAATTATCAAGATTCCAATTTGCCGCACGCGTCATGCCGTGTCTGAGGGTCCGGCGGCGCGTCGCTTTTACGGGGTGGTTAAAACCCTCCATCCTCGGGTACTTAAATGCGACTCAAAATTACACGCACGTGAAGTAGGAAGGAATTATTAAATTAAGGGAACAACATATATATGTTACGAGATTGATGGGTTTATTACTATAAATGATTTGTTCATTTTGTATTGAATGTTTGGTGTTTTTGGATGGTTGGGTTGTTTAGATAAGAAATCGAGATTAAGGCATTTGCACACCGGCGTACTGAACGTCCCGGACGTTTAGTACGCGCGTCCAGAACGTTGCGAACGTCCTTGACGTCCGCGACGGTTTTCGGAGGATTGCTCGGCGAGAGATTTTCTACAAACGTCCAGCCCGTCCAAGGCCTATCTTCATCCAGCTCCAGATCATGCACCAAGTGATGATATTCTCCAAACCTGTTCCGTTTTTTTTTATTTATGGGATATATCCATTTACTTCTTTCTGTTAACGAATATAATAATAAGTCGTCATCACTATCACTACTCGACTCGTTCCTCCACGGAACAGAAAGCCAGGTCTCACACCAAGGAACTGGCGGAAAATACATCTTTGCACTGACTGATCCTCATGAGCGAATAAGTGGACGTTTGGTACGTGAAAGGGGCGCGTACCGGACGTCCGAAACGTTCCAAACGTCCAGGACGTTCAGTACGCCGGTATGCAAATGCCTTAAAGATACCCTATCTCTTGCTCCCCGCATTCTACACTTACCAACACTACAAAACGATGGCACTTGAGATCCTTTGAAAAACTTATCAATTTAATTAATAATTAAAGTCTAACTGTAATTCGTTGTTCACCAGTAAACAATGAGAATTGAATAGAATGTGACACCGCACAATATGGAATTAATGTAACTCTACATAACTGTTTAGTTTCTTTTGAATTTCAATATTTAATAAAAGCTACGAAAAGCTTTGGTGCTTACCATTTGGGGGAGGAGTAGATCTCTATTGTCGAACGTGACGTCAAGCTCACGTTAGTGTGAATGTAGTATATAATGTATAATATAATACTATGGCCGCGAAATGTTTTCGCGCGGCCTCGGCGATAATCTCTCTCTCGGAACGCGAAAAAGCATTTTGCGGCCTTAGTATACAAATAACTATTTCGTGCAACCGGACGCAAAACAAGCATTTTGCAGCCGCAACAGAGGCCGCAAAATGATATTTTGCAGCCGCAACAGAGGCCGCAAAATGATATTTTGCGGCCGTTACCCAGAGTGACGGCCGACAAAAATTTTTACGGCCGTTCCCATAGTGACTGCCGGCAAACTGAACGCCACTACAGCATTTGACATTTCTGAAATATGACAATAACAATGTTTGAAGTTGCTGTAACATTTTTCATATTTCCGTTTAGATTTTTCGGGTATCAAATCAGAAAGTGCTGAGTCTATGAGATCTCTCAGCTCAGGAGGAGTGCAAGTAACTGAAATATCACTATCGCTATCGGACATCTTCACGACTTCACGAGAAATGTCAAATTGATTTGTATTGCTAAATATTTCATCTCCATAGAAACATTGTGATATTGAGGTGTAATTTTCTCTATTCGCGTTGAAACGCTGTCTTTTCTAAAGAGACATAATGTTTATTGAAATTATGTAATTTTCACGGTTGCACGAAAAATATACGTATATGTATACTATGGCCGCGAAATGTTTTCGCGACCTCGAGATTATCTTGCCTCGGCCGGAGCGGCCTCGGCGATAATCTCTCTCTCGGAACGCGAAAAAGTATTTTGCGGCCTTAGTATGTATACAAATAACTATTTTGGTTTAAATACGAGGAATATGAAGCTACATGTTTGTTTTTATCTTTTTTCAGAGTCGAATATTAGAGGATGCGTCAATTATGTGCAATTCGTGGTCTCCAAGACATAATGTGAGTCCACTAAAATATTTTAATATGTAATTCTAATAGTTTAAAATAGTCAAATTTTATTGATTTAGATTTCATAGGTGTAGGCGGTACACTTTTCTTAAATAATGCATGTTATGGAAACATTATTATGTACTTTGACAATTGTGGAATGAAAGAAAAGTGCTATTCCTTATTACTTAGGATCATTTTACCAATATCGAATAGTTCAAAAATGATAGTAACTTTTGTTATCCGGTTTTGGGTATTATAAGTCCACTTTTTAAGGAAAGATGTTCCCAAGTTTCTGAGACCCTCCTCAGGGCACAATAGATCTTTTAGGTCACACCAAAATACATACAAAGCCTTCTGTTTCTTTTCCAAATATGGTAAAGGTGTAGGGATCCCATTCCTTCTTGTTCGTGTATTATTTTCAAAATTTCCTCAAAAAGTACCACCAATAGTAGTGTAGTGAAGAGCCACTTCCATGCCCTCCGTTGGGCGCCATTTTACTTACTGAGTAAAATAACAGTATTTAATAAATAATTATATACAAAATAGTTTACTACTGCTAAAAAAAAACATAAATAATCAACACCCAGATTCTATTGAATAAAACATTTAATTACCTCATAAATTATTTATCAATTTAATTGTTCCTTTTTTAATCTTCATTTTTATTGAAATATGCAGATTGTAAAGTTACAATTCTTTAAATTAATCGATATATTTTTCATTGGCATCATTATATAAGAATTAGTTGATAATATTTAAGAGCCTATAAAATTATATAACGATTAGGGCGGCTTAGGAAGAATTTCTGCCAAGAATCGTTAAAAGGGAGCTTTTATTGAAGAGATAAGTATTATTGAAGTTGAGAACGATATAGGAGAAGGAAATATCTCGACCCTATCCGTTTTATTATCAGTTTAGTATAACGACTTCTCCTTGAAAATCAGTGGAAACTGTCAACAAATTTTGGTATATTTTTTCAAATATATACCACTGCATTGTTCTGTATGACTAGTACCTATACAAAAAGTATAGGACAGGCTCTAGGCTACTTCCTTTTGATATGTCAAATTTAAAATCTGTTGCATAAAATTTTATCTAATTTAAATATATATTTTTAATTATACCTCACCACTTAACGTACCGGAAGTGGCAATGTCAGTAGGATTTCCGATTTCTATCTTACCTTCGTCATTACACAGGAAACAAGGATAGGAAACGTAGAAAGGGAAAGCACGCGCCTCTCTAACAAGTGGGGCCAAAATGAATAATAAATGAGTTGTAAGAACTAGCTCCCTCTACCTCATTCCACTAAATTGCTCTGTCTCGCTCACTCTTTACTCTCTCTGGGCGCGTGTTTTTATATTTTCCTGGCCCTCGTCCCTTCTTCTCTTTTCAGTTTGTACTTACGGTGGAAATTCTGAATTTTAAGCTTCACATTATTTGAGGGTAATGCTTCGAAATAAGAAGTGTTATCGTTAGAATTAAGGTTATGTTTCGGCGCTAAGAGATAGGGTGAATAAAATATTTTCTTGGTAATAAGTAATAATAGGGCGCGACATAAAAGTGATAACTTTATAATTAGATATTTGGAGAAAGAACTCCACAACTCTTTACAGCAATTTGGAATTTTAAATAATCCTTCAATTTGTCTTTATTGTACGCATAAATGTTAACCAATCAAATAGATTTATTAATTAAAGCCAATTCTGTGGCTTGGTAAAATTACATAATCCCGTTAAAACGACTCATAATCGCAGCATCTAAATTAACTCGGAAAGACAAATGAGGGTCTATAACCTAAAAGTACAAAGTACAAATGAGTCGGAGGCACTTGTTATAAATCTTTTGTTTCCACCCCTGCAGCAGTCAAAGCACACTCTCTCTCTTTCTCTCTCAGTGAGTAGCAATACAATTAAGGGCGATTATCACTTGTATTTATTACTGTTACTTATTCATTTGTTTTTTTTGGGTATTTGTTTAGTTAGTCATTTGGAATCAGTCGATAAAATAACGAGGGGTAGTAGATATGTAGGTCAAAAATATGTTTATCCACTTCTAGCTTTTGCTTCTTCTATAGCTTCTTATAGCCAACTGAAAAGTTTACCTTCTCTATCTGTATCTGAATAGTAGGGGGTATGAGTGTAGACTCACAGCACTTAGACCCATTGTACATCCTCCCGATAAGTTGTCCTCCTAGGTCATC
>CAJUYG010000181.1:258863-276810 GCA_910591675.1 Galerucella calmariensis
TTATTGAACGAAACCCCTAAAAATGTACCAACCATTACGTTATAAATATAAAATACCCACCCCTTGTGTTAACACGGCATTAAATAACTTTCCACCATAATCCCAAAAATTTCATGGCCTAATTTAAGGGTCCTTCGAGGATTCACTTAGATAAAACGCTGCTGATACAGTCACTATAAAAAAACTTTAACGACCCAACTGCGTGATAGCGATCAATATGATTTTTTTCATAATATTGATAGAAATATTCATGGTAGAAGGAAAAATAGCTACCCTGGGGGATAGAAGGGTATAATTTTTGATAATATTACAAATTAATTGGTAAAAATAACTGGTAGACTTCATCTACTGAAAAGGATAAGTTGAAGGACAATTATTAAAATATCTCAAGATATATTGAAGAAGCTTTTAGGGAGTATACAGAGTTCGGCAAAAGTCCGAGACCGGACAAGTACCTATTGAAGAAAATATAAAATTTTTGAAAACATTTTTCATACCACAAATTTCACTTCAACTCAAACTATAAATCATGATACAGATTATTTTACACTTTAACGGGCGGCTGCAGATTGTTATTCTATGAAATAACTAGTTAAACCATAAAATACAAGAGAGTTTTACACTTTAACGAACACGATCAGTTATTTCATGGAATAACTAGGTATTCTATAAAATAACGGATTTCATACTTTAACGTTAGCATATATACATACTAAAAAATAGAATGAAATAAATCTTCAAGGGAGCTCCCATACAATAAACGTGATTTTTAAAAACAAGCTATCTATGTGCAAATAGCTAAAGCAGTATCATCCTTATTTTTTACCAGTAAAAAATATCATACAAAAAACAAGAATGAAGATAATTTGCTGTGATTTCCGATGCCATAAGACGTAACCATTTCTTTCATCTTTACGTGAAAAATATTTTAAAATATACAGGGTGCTCCAGTTTTGCGTACCGAACTAAATTAATTTCTTGAAATTGATCTTCAAAAAGATGATGCTTAAAGCCTTCAGAAAATATAGTGTTTCTATACCGAGTGGTTAAAAAGATATAGCCACTTTCACAGAAAAATCACTATCCACTTCATTTTATGGAATAATAGTTACAGCCGAATTGGTTATTGGTATGTGAAATTTTTAGTCCAACAAACTGAATGCTATATTTTTAAAAACTGTTTCTATTTTATTATTAAAAATTCAGTTTGCGTCAAAAAGTACATTTCCATGTTCAGTTTTATTTTTTCACTAATGTACCTACAGGTAAATATAATAAAAAATTGGTTCGAAATGTGCTCTTTGTTTAAAAAAAAAAACAGCCAATAGCCAGCGGCGAAAAAATAAAATATTTAACGTTTTTATTTTAATATGAATGCGAAATTTTTCCGGGCTAATAAAATTTTCATAAAAAAACTGCATTGCATTTTTAATCAATCAGCAAATGAACTGGTGGACGTCAACTTATATTACACACAACAAAAAAATATTTCAATTGCCATTATGCATTGCACCCACTCCATTGTCGCTTTTTTGCACAATAACGCCACGTTTTCACTAAAAATTACGAATATATCTTTTCAATGGACCGTATCTTCACTACTCACCGCCAAATTATTATTTAAAATTGGGCGAATTCAAAAGTATTCTTGAATTTCCTTTTAATCATTTTTATTGTAGAAAAAATATAGTATCCAGCTCGTGTAGTAGTCACTAACAGAATAAACAACTATTTTATCGTCATAATATTTCATCAAATAAAATTCATTTATATGCAATTATTTTTGTTTAAACGGTTTTATGTAAAAAAATTTGTTAGGAAAATCTGAATACAACTCTGTGTTTAGATACCAAAAGAAAAATCAACATCGAATATAAAATTCCGTACAATTGTGACATTGTGTTCGTTGATACCGTGTCACAGCTATATTATGTGGATGAATATGAAATTTTATAGACAATCATGGCATATGTATACACGACCATGAACATTCTGGTTTATCATGATAATTATTCTTTTTTGTACGAGTTCTAATTATTTCACTTTCAAGCGATCGTTTTAGGCGACAGAAAAACTGGAATATTCTAATATATTGCAACGTTCTCAAGAAAATTTCTTGAAAAAAAATTGATTTTTCAGGTATTGTTTGTAGTGATTTCTCACGTCGCATGGTCTAATCTCGTTTTCGAGACGATACTCGGACCAGACGAGACGAGACTTTTGTTGGTCTCGTCGTGCATAAGGTATCGCGTCTCGCAGGTGAATTTTTAAATGAGACCAAAAGGTAGATCGAGCCGCTGTCGAAGAGCAGCTTATTGTTAGATTTCAGGCTGTGAGAGACAAAATATTAAAACATTATCGTAAAGCTAATTAGATTTATTCTGCAGTTTTAATTCTCGATGCGCGGCATGAGTTAGAAGCGTTTGGTATGATAACATGGGGCCAAGAATTAAAAAAATACTTCGATTCAGAAATTTCAAGATATATACTAAGCCTATTTCAATCAATCAGAAGATTCAGAAGGACAATGTACGAAAAAAACGGCGGCGAGGGAACGAGTAGATCCTGGACCGGATTTTAATGTTTTGTATGCGCAGTAAACCCTACGCATGCAGAAGGAGAATGGATGCAGGAGCTTCAAAAATATCATTCTATGCCTTGATGTAATAAAGAAACAGATATACTATACAATGTTGGAAAATGCATGCTTCTGAATTTACTATTCCAAGTTTAATGGCACGAGATCTCTTAATTATACCGGCTACTTCAGTCCCGGCGGAAATAATATTCTCACGTGCTGCATTACCTATAAGAAAACATCGAAATCGCCTCAACAATGAATCTGCACGATGTTTGTTATGTCTAAACGACTGGGTGAAAAACAAAAACATTTGCAGCCGAGAGGGCTAAGGGCTGTTTTTCACCTTTTATTTTTTCAGTTATTTCATTTATAAAATAATGGTTATGTTTTTATTTTCTTTAGTTGTATTACTTTCAAATACATGTTATTTTTGAATAATTGTAATTTTCTCTTCCGACTCTTATATGTATTATGGCAAGTATTTAAGTATTTCTTGCACTGAAACAATAAGATTATGAATGACGAGATTTCGATACTTTTACGAGACTCTCGTACGAGAAACGAGACGAGACTGGAGGCTGCGAGACGAGACTTATCATTGCATTGGCGAGACGAGACAACAACACTAATTGTTTGAGGTGAGCTCTCACTAAGACTTCTGTTGCAGGTTATTTTTTTCCACTTTCTCTAACCTATATTATATTTGTACTGATACAGCAAAGGATTTCGGTCTCCAAAAGAGCGTTTAAGTCCCTCTTTTTGCTAGTTCCACAGTAAGGCGACAATGCTGTTTTAGCCCAGTCTATCTAGATTAGTGGCATTCCCATATAATCTAATCGGGTTAGACCAAAAAATTTGTCAGTTTTATTCAAGTTCTACGGCACCTTTCTATTGAACAGCTTTGTAACTTTTTTTCACTTCCAATTGAGCAATGATTCTTTCATATTTTGGAATAGATTTGTGTTTTCAATTCTTAAAAGGATTTGGTAACATTTGCCGAGTATTCTTTCGCAACTTTATCAGCACTTCAATTTCAACCTATACCCAAATTAGTTCTGCTTATGCTTCCTTGTAGGTGCTCTTTGATCTATAGAGTCTTGGTTTACTATCACCAGTTTAAACTTCTAACATTTCCCAATCAGGCGACAATATCCTGTTAAAACTATTGTCAAAGTGCTAAGTACAATCTTACTTTGGCACCTAGTTGTAGCTTCCCAGATTTCCATATTTTATTTTCTTAGTCCTTGTAGATCCATCCAATGGTGAAGTCTTCTAGTTGTTTGCCTTTTTTATTGCATTTACCACAATAAATATATACTTTGGCAAGTTTATCTGAAGCCGTGAAAGGAATGCAATCGAAAAAATTCGATATTGCCACGTTTAACTATGGAAAAGCTATAGTACTAAGTATGTAGTGATAATAATTAGAAAAGGGACTTTTTATTATTAACAATATGATTAAACGTTAATTCTTTAATATGCTTGTTTCCTTGGATTTTTTCTATCAACATTTTTTTTCAATTCATGAATATTAAAAGATGAACACTTTTCCAAATTTGTTACGGGCTTCTTCAAGCTCTGGCAGCGTTGTGCGAAAACCATAATTACCACACCCTCTGAATTACATATTTGGTGGTTTTTATCGAAAGACTTGACCAGCTGACTTCTTATTGGCAAGCGCGTGCGTGTGTTCTTCCCTCTCTTCCTCAATTGACTGATATTGATTTATCCAGTGGCGTTGGTATTGTCAGTGACCTTTGTTTTTTCAGTTTTACTTGGTAAAATAAGTACCGTACGCCATTTGTAAGTTTATGACAGATACCGCCATGTTTCTTCGCCTCTCACCGATGCCCCGTAGTTTCAGATATACTTGCCAAACTATTAATATCTGTTACTACTACTTTTGAACCAAATATCAATGTTCCTTTTTCAAATAATCCAAGACATTTGTCGGTCACTTAAATTAGTTTCAGTTCAGTTGATGCTGCATGGATTCACCTTTAAAGATGGTTGTGTAAAGCTTACCTAATGTGAATCTCAATTTTAGGTGATATACGTCAATAGGCGCAGCTAAATGTTCCAGGCAACAAGCCCCAATTGCTAAATCATACAAAATTTGTCATGTGTTACCTCAAACCGAGTTTAGCTTCTTTATTCAACCCTCTTCAAGATTTAACTTCTAGGAATCCTCAAGAAAGTCACTGACTTGTACATATACAAATCTTCCAAAAAGTCCTTAAATCAAAATCTATATATTCCAATAAGTCCGGCCACTCTCTGGACGACGCGAGAATCCCCCTCCTGCCGACACCCACCGTCTCACCGGCAAAACCCACA
The DNA here is from genome assembly GCA_910591675.1 of Galerucella calmariensis. Classification (NCBI taxonomy): domain Eukaryota; kingdom Metazoa; phylum Arthropoda; class Insecta; order Coleoptera; family Chrysomelidae; genus Galerucella; species Galerucella calmariensis. The sequence continues at coordinate 263,782 of CAJUYG010000181.1, forward strand.
TCTGATGTGGGATTTATTGATTTTTCAGTTCTGTTTGACTTACTCGGTGGTGTAGCAGAGCGTTGTATCGGGTGCGCCCAAGAAAGTGATCTTGAATTTTAATTTGTGCGAACGTCAGATTTATTGAAAAAGGGAGGATCATTGTTTACGACGGCCAAGAAAAAAAATGGTCAGCCAATATTGGACATAAAAAGGAAAGACTATCAGGATTTGTCCACAGAAGAAGGAAATGCCCTGGTTTATGTGGATGGATATTTTTTGCAAAAATGTTTTGTTAAACACAAATGCGATATTTGCCTAAACTTTTGCAATAAGGAAGGTTGTGATCAATCCACATCATTCTGCGAAAATAAAGTCTATGAAGGTAGTAAGCAGGGACGGTTTGGAGGATTGACAGTTCCTCCAAAAATTTTCAGTAAATATTTGATTTCTTTAGAAAATATATTCACTGAAAATTCCAATGATTCATGTGTGCAGGATGATGTAGGCATAAGGAATGAACTTGAAGACCAAGTTGTCTACTGTCGCATTTTCGCATCCTTGCCCAAACTTGTCTGTCCTTATATACAAGGGTGCGAATCTATTATACACTGAAATTTGCAAATTCCTCACTAATGACCTTTAGAAAGAATAAAGAACATCCTAAATTGAAAATCTTGAAAAAATTATAACTATTCAAGTATTTATTAATTTTCAAGAATGTAGGTACATAATACTTATTTGTTGGTTAATATTTCATCATTTTTATTTATTTATTCAATACAAAGCTACAGAGTACACTCCAAATGTACTTGACCTAAATAATTGTTCATTTGTATTCGTTTTGTCCCAAGTAGATGTTAAACTGTGTTATTTCTTTTATAATGATTATATCAACACAAATGTTCATTCGCTGATCATTCTGTATTAGTTATTAAGTATTATCAGATATACGCTCGGATATACGTAATTGAAGTCTATATTCATGATTTTTTTCATTCCATTCCTCGGTTAAAACAAAACTTCTAAAAAGTTACTTTATAATTTATATAAATTGCCAATATTTTTCAAAACAAGAATAAAGTCAACATATTTTCTAATTGCACCCGGTAAATTCCTTCACAAATGAATCCACCGTCCGTCACCTCGTATACTACCAAATGACTAGCAAAAACAGGTGTCGCACATGATTTACGACTCCCCGCAAAAAATGCCGGCGTTTTCCGACGAACAAAGGAGTGACCGAACTTATTGGAATATATAGACTTTGCTTAAATCTTCAATTCACTAAGTAAGGTAATCTTAACAATGAACAATAGTTTCCAAACTCATCCCATCATATTCTAGTTTACTCACCCTTAATATATGAATGTATTCTAATATTATAAGAAACATTTCCCAACGGTGTAGTGCGCTGTCCTCTTTTGGGACAGATGCTGCCTCCCTCGTCGTGTTCTACACGTCAAATGACCACTTTACACCATTGTAAAGACTAATGATGAAATATTGCGCTTCGGGGACACGTTGAATCATTGGAATTCTGCACTGCGGCGAATATAATGTACGTTAACCGAACATGTTTATCTATTGTTATATTCGAGCGTATTTTTTATGCGTATTAAAAGCGTAAGACTACGTACATAAAAGGGAGTTTTATTATTTTAATGTGAAAAGGGAATATCTTCTGTAAGTTCCTTGTGGCATTATTTATTATTTTTTGGGAATCAAACCACAATAATGTGTAAAGTCATATTAGAAAAATCTATTCATTTAAAAAACAATACTACAAAAGCAGAACAAAAATCAATTAAAAATCTCAAAGAAGATGATTCTATTATTATTTTACCGGCTGAGCAATTCTACTGTAATTATAAACAGTTGATTCAAAAATAATGGATTTATTAATAAATGGCCCTTTTCAAATTCAAGAACGAATTTGCCAATCGTGAAAGAACAATGTTAACTCCTAAATACAGTAAACCACCACATTTTTATGGTTTACCAAAAATTCATAAGCAAAACATACCATTACGACCAATTTGTAGCAGTATTAATTCCCCATGCAGCAAACTATCAAATTAAATATTTAAAAATCATTGAACCCCTCGCAGGACAGACAGATTCATACATCAAAAATAGCAATCATTTTTTGGAAAAATTATCGGATTTAAAGTTCAACAAAAGCCATTATTTGGTCAGTTTTGATGTAGTTAGTCTCTTCACAAATGTACCGGTACAGAAAACAATAGAATTTGTCAAATCGAAATTAGAAATAGATCAGACCCTTACAGAAAGGACCAAATTGAGCGTAGCAGCAATAATAGAATTATTAAAATTATGTATAACAAAAACATATTTTCAGTTCAATAATGATTTTTGTGAACAGAAGTTTGGTCTTGCCATGGGTTCTTGCCTCTCACCAATTCTATCGAATATTTACATGGAATATTTTGAAGCCAAAATAGTAAATAATCAAAAATTAAAACCAATTGTCTGGTGGAGATATGTAGACATTTTTGCAATATGGCTTTATGACTTAGTATCTCTGAATGATTTCTTAACATATATAAATGAAGGAGAAAAATCTATAAAATTTGAAATTGAAAATAACAATTTTTTGCCATTTTTAGATGTTCTTATCAATAAAACACCTACAGGGTATGAAACAAGTGTTTATCGTAAGCCAACACACACTAATAGGTATTTGAATTTTGAATCAAATCATGCTATAAGCATTAAAAAAGGGGTAGTAAAATCTTTATACGATAGGGCCAGAATCAATTGTTCTAATGATAATCATTTCACAAAGGAGAAAACTCTACTAAAAAATGTTTTAAATGCCAATAATTACCCGGCAGAATTTGTAAATAAAGAAATTAAGAATATAGAGAAGGGCTCATTGTTAATACCCCATAATAATAACAATAATATTAATAATTCAGCTAACATAATTTTTAAAAACTTGACAATACCGTATGTTAAGGGTTTATCAGAAAGAATTAAGAAAATTGGTAATCCATTCAATATTCGAACTAGCTTCAAATCTAACTATACGTTGAGATCTATACTAACAAAAACAAAACCAAAAAATGAAGAACAATCTTCAAAAAATTGCATATATCAGATATCTTGTGAATGCGACAAATTCTATTTAGGTGAAACATCTAGAGTCTAGATGTTTCACCTTCTAGATTCTAGACCATTGAAAGTCCGAATAAGTGAACATAAAAAATATATCAAAGATAGGGAGTTCTTTAGGTCAGGTATTTGTAAACATGCTTGGGAAGGGAGGCATAAAATTCAATGGGACAAAAATAATATTTAAAGAGCCCAATAATAAAAGACGGAAGACGAAATACAACTAAATGCAGATAAATGTGTAGCTAGTATTTCAGCCGAATGTAGTCAAATTTGGTTACCAATGTTAGAAAGACAAATTTCCAATAATCAATTACCTGCGTTATCAGGATAGCATCATAAGTTTTATCCAGGTTTTCTTATGATTTATCATTGGAATAGTTGTTAATTGATACACACTTCAATACACAAAATCACCAAACTGAGTCATACATATTTTGAAAACAAAAATAATCATACACAAAAAAGTAACAACAAACGCGTTTTATTAACAACATTTTCAAAATAAGCGGAAAAAAATCGCTATCCCAATAAAAACCGTTCCTGGAACGTGCACTTCACTGGATTCCATTTCTAGTAGACTATCATATCTTTGGAATGTCATAAAATGAAATATTTATTTCACATTTTACCAGAGATTTGATCTACTATGAATGGACCTTAATAAAATTTGACAACAAAGTTTTGTAGTCTTAAACTTCAAAATATTATTGATTGTCTAGTTGTCATATTTTTTTCGTTGTGTCAGATAGGGACCAAAAATTATTTTATCATTATTTAATCTTGACGAAGGTAGCTAGAACGCTACCGAAACGTCGAAATAAAAAATAAAAAACATTATTGTGGTTTGATTCCCAAAAAATAAGAGAAAATAATAGTAAAAAAAAGTTGGAATGAAAATTTGAAGCAGTTTTCTTGATTAACGTCTGTTAAGTAAGGCAAGGGTGGACCGAATAGAGCTGTTCTAATCGTAGAGAACATGAACTAAAAGTGTATGCAAGAATGATGTTTGGCTGTTATTGTTTTCCAATCAGATAGATTTAAATTGGCGCCTAACTTTCTTACACAGTTCATTATATTAATATTTTTCTAGAGAAACACACACTCTCGAGTAATAAGCTAACGAAAAGGACCCTTTTTCAACTAAGCCCATACTTAAAAGGTATCCAAAGCAGACTGTAGCTTTCACGTGACAACTAACAGTATATATAGTAAAGGAAGGCCTGAGGGAAAACACATTGTGAAGCCCACTGAGGGATAAAAAAAAGCGAAAGAAGGAAGGCGAGGGGATTATGTGTATGTAAGTGTGTGTCACTTGTTTTCACTGTATACCGAACACACATACACACGCAGCGTTTGTCAAATGTTCTACGCCAACAACATGCTTTTTTTTCGTTTGAGCTCTATTTGTTTTGTTTAATTTTGATGTTTACTGTTTCTACGAGCTGAGATAAGGACTTTCCGGAATGAATTGTTATGTTTTAAGCTACAATGTGAATCCTTTGATTCAGTAAGATGAATATTAACGTGCATATGTTATATTTCATTATCGATATTTGTAATGGTAAACTTTATTGGTCTGAGAACATAATAAATTGTGTTGAAAGCGTGGAGTGCTTTGTACTACACTATAGTCTATATAGAAAGGACAAGGAGTAATAAATCATTCATTTAAGTAGATTTCATAGACGTACCAAAATATATTTTAAGAGGGTATACCGTAAGGTACATTTTGTATTGAACGAATGAGTTGCAGCTATGCTAAAGAATATACGATTTAGGTCAGAGGTAACGGGATGTACTAATTTTAATAAAAAAAGTGATAGAGGTACATAAATTTTAGTAAGTTTGATAAAGAAAGGCAACACAGTTTATTCATAATAGAAAACAAACCAATCTGTAACAATAATTATTTTATATATTTTTGTTCTTTTTGTAAGAAGATTAATTCAAACTTTGAATATTGTCACAAATAAATTACAATGAAATATATTTTTAAAAAGTTAATTAAAGTCAAGATAGCAAGATATCGTTACAATTTTTATTAAATTCAAAGAAGCAAAATGAATATTCTTTATTTGTATTACTCCTATATGTATTGTTTGGGGAATTTTTCTCAGAAATTTTAAATGGCAAGTGGCCTACTGTAATCGGCTTAATACGATTACACCTATTTACAGATTATTCGATTATTGAGAGGGATTTTCCAAACAATCCAGTTTTCTTAGAAACATTATCGGGAATATTATTTTAAAAGAAAGTAGGTACATTAAATCAGTACTTAGTATTAGTTCTTTGAGTAAAGTTGTATGAAGTTGTATGGTTTTCATAATATTGTAAACAGTTGGAATATATTTAAAACATTTGTTGAATGTTAATTGTGCAAGTACCAAACAATGTCGATAAGCCAAGGACCATCTAAACGACCAAAAACAGGTCCATTATCTTTAAATGAAAAAACTCTGATATTGAATTGTTATATATCATTGAAAAACAAGGATCCAAGTGCAAGTGTTGATGATATTGTGGAATTAACGGCTGCTATGTTGTGTGTTGCTAAATCAACAATTTATAGATTACTAAAAGAAAGCAAGAATGGAACTCTTCAACCCCCTAAAACTCCTTCAGGCCGAAAACCAATTGGGATCGATGAGTCATTAAAACAAAGACTAAGGCGTAAAGTCCATGGATTTTACTTACGAAAGGAAATTCCAACACTTGACAAAATTATGACATCAGTGCAAGAAGATACGGACTATCCAAAATTCTCCAGAATGACATTATGCAAACTTTTGAAAGATGTGGGTTTCAGATATACAAAACATAATAGAAAATCTCTCTTGATAGATAAACCGGAAATAGTTTTTTGGAGAAGAGACTATTTAAGAAGCATTCGACATGCCAGAGAACAAAATTTGAAAATCTTCTACTTGGACGAAACATGGATAAATGCTGGATATACAGTTTCCAAATCTTGGCAAGATGAAAACATTAAAAGCGGAAGGCAGGCATTCGTGGAAGGTTTGTCGTTAGGTTTGCAGCCACCATCTGGAAAAGGAAAAAGACTTATCATTGTCCATGTTGGAAGTTCTGAAGGTTTTGTTGATGGTGGATTATTAACTTTTATTTCAAAATCTTTCTCATTTGGGGCGCCTATAATGCAAAAAATTTTTTTTTACAATTGACCCCCCCCAAAATCGCCCCTCGTATGACCCCGAATTGATAGTGGAAGCTTCGTATGGTGTTTTTAGGTATCAGTCGGTATGACATATAGCTACATTAGTGAAATTTTTGACCTAACCTCAAAATTTGGCGCCACTTGTGGCGCCCTCTATATTGACATTTAATTTTTTCTAATAATGGATTCCGATAGAGTCGAACATGGAAATTTTCATGGGCATAATGAAAATTTTCAAAAAAAATATTCAAATTTTTTTTTGAAGGTTTTTTGACTTTTTTTCGGAATTTTTATCATGACCCTCATGTTTTATATAGTCAATAGAAAGGTCTTGGGGAGTTCTTCAAAAAAGGATTCGGCTATTTTCTCCCTATTTTCATAAATAAAAAAGTTGCCTTTATATTTTCGAGTATAATTCCAATGTCAACAATCGTCGGTACAAGTCATTATTTTTCCCAAAATCCATTCGACCCAATCTACATGAAACCACCATTGGGCACTCTGTCAAAAATTTTTTTAAATATATAACCCTAACTACGCCACTGTTAGATTTTTTTGGGTAATTCCCTACACGTCAAGCATAATCATTTTCGGTCCTCTATATTTTTGCACTGAAGTCTATGCTGGTTTTGTACCCATTTTTGTATTTGCCCTCGGACTACCTTCTTTGTGGTCCCAAGCGCTGGTTCTGGTCCTACATATGCTGTTGCTGAACCTGCTCTCGCGAGCTCATCGGCCTGTTTATTTCCAGAAATACCGTTATTATGTCCCTGCACCCACACTAATCTTATTTTGATGTTCATTTAGTTCTTTCTGGCATTCTTCTACCAGTCTGGATGTTACCTTGCGGCTGTTTAAAGCTGCACGGGCTGACTGGCTGTCAGTTAGTATGTTTATCCTATGAGTGTCAGTTCTATATCTGTTAATTCTGACACATTCTAGAATAGCATAAAGCTCTACCTGAAAAACAGAGGTATGTTGTCCTAGTGAGAAGGAGCATCTTGTGTTTCTAATTTCACTATACACCCCTGCTCCTGTCCCTTCCCCAGTCTGTGACCCGTCTGTGTACCAGGTCTCTCCTCGGGGAAGCTTCAGTCTGCTTGGGTTTTGTCAGTCCTTTCTGTGAGGTATTTCTACCTCATATTTGGAACTGGGGAGAGGTTTAGTGGCCATTTAGTCTGTAAACCTCCCCCAATCCCAAATATGAGATACCTGATAGTGTGAAATTTTTTTAAAGGTTGCGTTATAATTGGAACACCCTATATTTTATTATTATATTGTATAGTCATCGGTCCTTGACAAGTGTACAAAATTTGAATTGAATCTGTTCGTTTAAAGTGGGTCGAAATCGAGTCCAAGAGTCGGTTACAAACATACAAATACATATACAGATGAAGCTAAAAACCTGTTAATAATTGTGTAAATTATTGAATATTGGCATACATTAAGGTCGATACTTTTAATTTGGCCAATTTACCTAGCTCCATTTAAACGTTAACAATGGAAATATTCCGTTGAACATATTTATACGTCCAACAAAATGTTTATTAACTATTTAAGACAGTTTCTAAAAGTATTTGTATTTATATAATATAATATAAATTCAATTAGGATGTGTTAATGTATTAATAGCGTTTTCAAATTGATGAACCTTTGAATAAATGTTTTATTGGTTCATTTGTTTGTCTATTAATGGATAACAGATTTAAATTGATAAAATAATGTTATGAATAGTGAAAGGATATTTTGTCAATATTTATGGAAAATTCAACATACCTATTTTAGATACGATTAATTTTATAGAATTAATCAACATTTTTTAATATTATATTTGAGATACTATTTAATTTATTTGTCCCAAATAAATTTCAAAATTTTAATAGTGCAACGATTAACAGGGGGAATTAAAATTTTTAAATCCCTTTTCAGACGTCCATGGCAAGTTCATTCACGTCTGTTCTACTTCATAGTTATAACATTTTATTTATAAAAATAAGAACTAAAGATGACAAATAAATTTTTTTTTTATTGGTGAACCATTTTACCTATTTAAAGCACGCCTCAGCGTGTTTAAATCGAACTTTTTAGCACGCGCGTATGAATGAATGAGTCATATTATATTATCTTTCAACGTACTATATACAAAATACAAAACTTTCCAAAAAAGAACCGTATATAAAATAGACTTTTTGTTTCAGATGGGTCACATGGACGGTCTCGAAATGCTAGATCCCATATCATCATCTTCCATGACAACGTTAACCCCAATGTCGGAAACACCGACCCACATGCATTCCTACGGAATGAACCACGTTATGAACCATCACCATCACGGAGGTCCACTATCAGGTCACAGCGCACCAGGTATATTCCTTAAGCTTATCTTTTTTATTTAACGTTAAAGAATAACTACCAATATTTCCCTTATAGTAGATGAATTTTTCTTTTTTACAGGACACCATCCTGGTCATCATGGAGGACATCCAGGAGCACATCATCCCGCAATGGCTGCCGCAGCGGCGGCAGCTGCAGTCGCCGGCCTGCATCCGGATGCCGATACGGATCCCCGAGAATTAGAAGCGTTTGCCGAGAGATTTAAACAGAGAAGAATCAAGCTGGGGGTCACGCAGGCCGATGTAGGTAAGTTACAAGGCAAGTTCGATTTTTTTATTTTTTATATTTAAACTTTAGTAACTGAAATGCTCGAACAACACAATAAACACTGGAAGAATACGACCAGGCAAATATATGGGAAGAAATTCATAAAAGAACCATCAGAAAAAGTAGCGAAAGAACTGCTCTCAATGAGCAAACTACGCACTTTCCCACAAAGGAGCTCCTAAACAAAATAGGGCTGTACAACGGAGACCTTGCATGTAGAAGATGCAAAAAGGATACCGAAACAGCTGTGCATATACTATGCAACTGTGAGTCGCTGGACCACAGAAGGCAGAAACTGTATGGTAGACCTCAAATGACTCCAGAACGGAATGGCTGAATAGGTTGTAGTCATAACACTAGGAGTATCCACAATAAGCCCAGGAGGCTGAGGTGGTACCGGCGAAGGGACGGCTCCTTGAAAAAAAAAAACTGAAATGCTCATTATTAGTTTGTAGTTCTAAAAACAGAAAATATTCCAAAGCTGATCAATAATAATAGCTAGCACAGAAAAATCTCAATCTTCTTCAATCACAGTTTGAATTTTCAACTAAAAAATAGTATCTTTCGATTGGGAAAACATTTTAGTTGTTTTTAAACATTTCAGTTACCAGAAGTTAATAAAATAATGAAAAATATCAACAAATACAAAGCTTTCTTAATAAACGAGACTTTTTTGGCCTGTCATCACACATTTTGCAGCACATATAGATGCCTCGTCCCTACAGGAACAATAGATCCGGAGTATTAAAGGGAAACTACAACTATGAAAAGAGTGTCGTTTTTGAGGAAGCCTCTATAAATGAAACTGTCATATATATCTTATTGTTACAGGAAAAGCCTTAGCAAACTTAAAACTTCCAGGTGTAGGAGCTTTATCCCAATCCACCATATGCCGATTCGAATCCCTTACACTGAGCCACAACAACATGATAGCTCTGAAGCCAATCCTCCAAGCTTGGTTGGAAGAAGCCGAAGCTCAAGCCAAAAATAAAAGAAGAGACCCAGACGCGCCGAGTGTACTTCCGGCCGGTGAAAAAAAGAGAAAAAGAACTTCGATCGCCGCACCGGAGAAACGCAGCTTAGAAGCTTATTTCGCCGTACAGCCACGACCGTCCGGCGAAAAAATCGCAGCTATAGCTGAGAAACTGGACTTGAAAAAGAACGTCGTGAGAGTTTGGTTCTGTAATCAAAGGCAAAAGCAGAAACGGATGAAGTTTGCCGCGCAACACTGACCGGAAGTTAGCTTCGGGTTTCCTGTAAATTAATAAGTATATTTAGTTCGCGTGAGTTTGAGTGCATGTGAAACGAACCGGATCCGGTGAAAAAATCGGACGTGAATAAGGTGAATTGTTATTTTTTATTATTAAGATCCATCTCCAAAATAACTTTTTTTACTTATATACAGGCTGTTTCTTTTGTCCATCTTCTACTATAGCCATGTACCAATTATTCTTCAATACGACATTTCGTGTTTTCACGAGATAAATATCAATTTTTTTTTAAATAAGGACCTACCTATTGGTATTATTAGTCAATCTTTGAAATCTAAATAACATTATCAATGGTCCTGTCGTGGTTCTTTTGTGAACCTGTTTCCATATAAAATATTACATTATCAATAATATTTTAAACAGATCTGACTCTTGACGTTGCGCATTAATAAGAAATTGAAAAATGAGCATATTGAAGGTTCTTGCCAAACTGACTTTAAATTTGAAGAATGGGAATTTAGTAATGATGACAAAAGAAGCAGAATGAAATTTTTCGCTCAACTGAAAATAAAAATAGTTATCTTATCGGGCACCTCATACGCAAACACACTGTAAATATTATCTTCCCTGAAAAAAAATTTTTTTTTCCCTACAAAATATTATCGTGTGATATTTTTTTTAAGGAATGGATCTAGATTATTTTCTTATTAGCCCATTTCGCCAAATTCCGATAATGCTCAAAGCACTATAAGTAATAGTTAACACTGGTACCTTGAAAAATATTTCTGCTTAAAAATAGTCACTGATATTTTGGTTCAAATAAAATTTGGGAACACCTAGTTCCAATCCACTCTTGGTAACTCATCGTAACCATCCAAAGAGACATGATATCGTTATGAAACACATTCAATTGGTTATATGATATTCTCTATACTGCAGTCTTTCCCAACGTGGGCGATAGCGCCCCCTTGTGGGCGCTTCAGGCCTAAAGGGGGGCGGTAAGAGACCCAGAAAAAAAAGGGGGCGTTGTGTAGGGCTTTGGGGTCGATTTATAATTTCATCTACCTAGCTAGGAAGACTCTTAGACACCGACAGCTCTCGACTCTCGACTACATCTTGTGAACATCAACTAATATTAATTAAGATATAGCTCAAACTCGGTTCGATATAATAGACCGCGGGCAATCATGTTTTAACAAGTTTTTGTTAAATAATCCGATTTGTACATTCCTGTATCAATCGGCTGGTTCTATAATACTTGTTGTTGCTTGTCGAGTACGATTGGGCGTCGAATGAGATAAACGAGTTTATGCACGTTTGTCTTATTCCTGTTGGTGCGTGCTGCTTATGCAATCCTATATAAACGACGTAAATTTATTTTATTTTCATTTGCGGTTTCGCGCATAATAGATAAGCAGTACTTGATTTCATCACTTACGTATTTCTCAAAACAAAACAATGTCGGAAGTAGAAAAGGAGAGACGGCAATACTCTGCGGAATATATTAAATTCGGATTTATTGAAAATCCCACAAACACGTCGTCGCCTTTGTGTCTTCTATGTCTAAAACATTTTCGAACGAAGCAATGAAGCCTTCAAGACTGCAAGATCATTTGAATAAAATGCATCCAGATAAGAAAGACAAGAATGTAGCATATTTTCAAGACCTAGAGAAGAAGCATAATACTCAGCCAAGTGTATCAAAACTATTTTCGGCGGCTGCTAAGCAAGATGACGACGGACTTCGAGCTTCGTACAAGATCTCTTTGTTAATTGCTCAAAAAGGCAAACCACACAACATCGGAGAAGAGTTAATTTTGCCAGCAATAAAGGAAGTAATAACTACTGTGCTTCATAAACCGGCCGCAGATATTATCCGAAAAATTCCTTTGAGTAATAATTCTGTGCAAAGACAAATTGATGAAAGTTCTGAAAACATTGAAGAATCATTGTGCAATCATCTGAGGACTAGTCAATTCTCAATTCAGCTCGATGAGTCCACTTTACCAACTAATGAAGCGTTGTTGCTATCTTACGTGAGGTTTATTAAAGATGAGAAAATACGTGAAGAACTATTGTTTGCCAGAAATTTGGAGACAGATACAAAAGGCGAAACCATATTCAATACATTGGAAAAGTTTTGTGAAGAGAAAGAGATTCCTTTGAAAAACATTATATCAGTTGCTACGGATGGCGCTCCGGCTATGACAGGGCGCCATAAAGGCTTCATAGCGTACTTGAAAAATAAAATTCCAGATGTCCTTGCTATACATTGAGTTATTCATAGACAACATTTGGTTGCTAGAAACTTAAGTGAACGACTATTTCAATCACTGCAATATGTCATCAAAGCAGTCAATAAAATCCGTAGCAGCTCTTTGAATGATATATTATTTCATCAGCTTTGTGTTACTAATGACGAAGATTTCAACCGTTTGTTGCTTCATACTGAAGTTCGTTGGCTGTCAAGAGGCAATTGTCTGATTCGATTTTACAACCTGTTTGACTCTGTGATAGAGTTCTTGGAAACTAAAGATACAGAACTGCGCAACAAGCTCATAACATCAAAGAATGATATAGCTTACATGACAGACCTGTATAAATTGTTCAACGACATGAACCTCCAACTGAAGGGCGATGAACTAAATTTAATTAAAACAAAAAATGTCGTTGCTGCTTTCGCAGCCAAACTGCTTCTGCACAAAAAGAATATTGGCAGACGTGAGTTTCACAATTTTCCGAATTTATCAGTATCCTGCAGTAACGACGACTTGTTTGCCTACTGCCAACATTTGGAAAACCTCCACATTGACTTCACCGAACGATACCAGGACATTTTAAACCAGACTGGGTGTTGGATCC
>CAJUYG010000181.1:281810-294285 GCA_910591675.1 Galerucella calmariensis
TCAGTACCTTCTAGAAATCAAATGTTTAGTCTAATAAATTTATTTCTATATTCATTATCTACAGCTTTAAGTTTACTGTAAAATTTCTTAAATAAAATTTAAAATTGTGATATTTAGATTTCAGCAGAAGGTTTAAGGTTTTTTCACAATTTTTACGTTGACATTTCTGAAAGCTTACTCGAACATTTGTACCGAGCAAATGTTCTGTGGTTAGCTGATGGTTTTCATCGTTTGAAACTTACGAAAAGTACCATACAAAATCACTCACAGGGTAATAAAACATATCACAACTACAGGTTACATATCAAATTGTAAGTTGTAATTTGGTGAGAGCTGGATTCATTGGATTTTACGTTTGATAATTTAATCCCACTTCTGAATAAAAAATTTTAAATTTGAAAGATACATTGTGTCCCGAAGTAAATAAGAATATTTTTTTATTAAAAAACAATTGAATTTTGATATTTCTCCTAAATTTCTTTCAATAATTTGGTCCTTCCAAAAATATATAAAATCCAACTGTTGCCAAAATTATTGTAAATAAAAAAAATACATGTATATACAATATAAGACCCTCAAAATTATTATTATTATGTTAACTATGGACGTGCGCAAAAAACTTTTCGAAAAAATTACGAATTGAATGGATAATATTTTAGCGCACGCCTATGGCGTTTGGAAAATAACCGTGCAGGTTTCGAAAACAACTGAAAAATACTTATTATATACATTAGCTTATTGTAATTTTTATTTTGTTGAATTTTAATTTATCATCTTAATAAAAACCTATTGTGTAGGCCTATCCAAACCTGGAGCAATATGTACTTTTTTATCAACCTCACTGTACCTACCCATTCAATGGATGGCTCAAATAATAAAAGTACGTCAGCAAATGTGTCTATTTTTTTAACATCCTCTATATCTCGTTTAAACAGGCAACCGAATTTAAGTTTTTCATAAATGCTCCATTTCATCCTACAGCTTAGGATACCGCAATAAACTGTGTCTAAATTGGTATTGATGCCTAGAACAACATCGTCATTCTAGGACACAGAAATAGAAGGAAATTAAATAGCAGATAAACCAGCAAGCAGGAGGGTTTTTCTTTTTTGGGAGCTAGAGCCCTTAAAATTAGAATAGGCCCACGGTAAATGGGACTATAGTCACCTCAAGTATTGAGTTGTGATTATCTCGCCCAATAATCAATAATCAACATTTTAATGCTTAATGCCTTTCTCCAGTCTTAGAGTAGAGTCTGCTTCTTCGATAATAGAAAAACAACTCTCTTAACAAAAGTCAGTTTATTAAATCGGTTGGCACTTTGAAAGATTGTTTTATACAATGAACAAAATGTGGTAATAGCAAGTGAGTTTGTAGCCCCGATGTGAGAAGTGTTGTAGAATGTGAGTAGTTGGGAAGACTCACTAGAAGGTGAGGGGTATTTAAATTAATTCGTTTATACAATTTTCTATTTTTTGAATAAGTAATCGTATCCCTATTCGTAATATAACGAGCTGTCAGAAAACTAAGTGTTATTTCCTTCACGCACAGGTCCTTGGAACGACAGCCCTAATTAGTCCGTCCCAACAACCGCATTTACGTGAGTTTGTGCTTGACGGTTTCGTGTTAAATAATCATACGTTACGATCTGTCAAGTAGGAATTATCGTTCATTAGTAACCTTTTCAAACAACTCGTTAAAAGCGTTTCTGTAACCCATACTCAAATATTTGTTTTGTGTGCACAGAAAAAAAAAATAAACAAGAATGTTACTGTATATTTAAATTTTATTTGAGACTTGATCGGTATCAGAAAATAAATTAGTGAGAACCTTCGAAACTCACGATTCTAAAACAAAAAGAGCTTTCTGTGAGACAAAGGAAAAAATTGGTAGTCGGATATCCCAGTTTTGAAAATAAATTAATGTTTCTTCCTTCACAAAATATGACATCTCTCGTACTAACTTTCGGATGAAATATCGTCTATTTTTTAAATTTTTGACACTGTGATAACTGTGATACGACAGAATGGTATACTATTGAACGAGCAATTTATGATAGCCATTATTTACGCTGGGTGACGTTTGCGTCCCGAGCCGCAGGCGAGGGCGCAAGTCACCCGAGTGAATATTGACTCGCGAGTAGAATACTATACTTTGTCCACGACCCTTGATTTATTTATTATATATATATATATATATATATATAATCATATACCCTTATACCCTAAGGTGTCGGGTTTGCATTTAATTCTCATATATAAATTTTTTCCATTCTTTCCTGTTTCTTGCCTCTTCCCATGATTTACCTCTTTCTCTTAGTATATTACCCACTATTGTATTCCATGTTTGTTTTGGTCTTCCTTTTTTTCTTTTTATTTGTATTTTTGCCTCATATGTCCTTTTTACTTGTCTATTGTTATTCATTCTCTGAATATGTCCCCACCAGCTGAGTTGTCTTTGTTCTATAAATTTTAGTACGGGTTGGACACCTAATTCCTCTCTAATTTTTGTGTTTCTAATTTTGTCCATTCTTGTTGTTCCAAATGTTCTTCGCAAGTATTTCATTTCTGCTGCCTGTATTTTGCTTTTTTGTTTACTTGTAAGAGTCCAAGATTCGCATCCATAAGTTAAAACTGGTCGATTTATTATATTATACACTTTTACTTTTGTCTCTTTGGTGATTTCTTTTTTGTTTAGAAATTTTTGGTTCGAGGCATAGTATAGCTTAATTGTCTTCTCTATTCTTTCATTTATTTCTGCATCTTGTTTTACTGTCTCGTCAAAAGTATTTGAATTCTTTTACTTGTTCTATTTGTACATTATCTATTTTAATTTCTGTGTTGATCTTCTGATTTCCTATTACGAGTATTTTGGTTTCATTTTTGTTGATTTTCATGCCTTCTTCTTCCATAACATCTTTCCATATTATGTTCAAGTTTTCTTGTAATCGGTTTTCACTTCCTGCTATTAGCACCACATCATCTGCAAAAACTCCTTCGGCTATCTCTACTCTTCCTAAATTTTTATATCCATTTTCTTCATTAAATAAAATAAAATAACACTGATTCGGAAAACGAATTTATACCTTCACTAATCTTCCAGTTCATAAAGTATGTAGACATATTTTCCTTTATTTTAGTTGGTGTAGAAGAACGTTCATTTCCACTATCCGAATTAAATGATTCATCGTTGCAGTAATATAGCAAGTTCGTAACAATTTGGTATTACTAACGTCAAAATTAAATAATTTGACATATATAGAGATGGGCGATACTGTGTAAAGTATCAATACAACATACCGTTATAAATATACGTATTTTGTTTTGAAATACTTAATATTAGAAAATATCGTTATGAAAAGTATCAATACTAAAAATTTCGATATTTTATCGATACGATATATTTCAGAAACAAATTTCCTGAACAAAAAACACAGATTTAATAGTTTATTTCATATTGTACCCCCATATCTAGTCACCTATGTAACGAAATGTTTTGAGTGTTGAATTGTCATGGCGTGAATTTCTAGTAGATATATGGGTACCATATACCTTTTGTTAGGAGGTAAAATATCGACTTATTATTAGGTGGTCGTGGACAAATAATTTAATATACGAAGATGTATTGATATCTAGTTAGCCTAGACCAGTTCCATGCATAAACAAAATATTGCGTTACCATAGCAACGAACAATAACTCTTTAGAAGTGTCAGTGTGAAAATGGACGTCAAAAAAGTAAACCAGAGTTACGCAATAAATTAAAAGAAAAAAGATGTCCACCGAAATTGCGAAAATCGAAAAATGGAGTATCGAGCAATCATCAAGTACCTGCATTCAAAAGGGTTAAGAAGTAAGCAGATTTACGAAAATATGCTTAATACCCTTGGTGATCAATGTCCTTCGTTCTCTCCTAAGACCCTAAGAAGTTTCGTGTCCAAAAATCTGTTGGAAAAGTTCTTGCTTCAGTTTTTTGAGATTGCCATGGAGTAATCATGATTGCTTTTTTGGATAAGGGTAGAACAACAACCGGATTTGGTTCCATCCGACTATCATCTCTTTCCTCAACTGAAAAAATGTTTAAAAGGCCGTACATTTTTTTTTTCAACGAGGAGGTAATAAAAGCTGTGGAGGTCTGGTTTGCAGAGCAAGAAGAAACATTTTTTTTGAAAGGTCTAGAGACGCTGCAGGTCCGTGGTAATAAATGTATCCAATCAAGAGAATATGTTTAGTAATAAAATATTTTGACATTGAAATTTTGTTTGGTTTTATAGTAGACTAGGAATTTCTCAATATACATATGTACACCTAGGCTAGTCTAGACTCTGATTATAATGGATAGTTTTCAGGTCATTGGTAGATAAAAAAACTATTATTATTATTACATAACAGGGTGTGATAATAATAATCTCTCATCCTTATCCACTTTACCCTACGCTAAGCTCGTGAATATACTTATAAAGTAACATTAGAGATTTCCCCATTACGCATGTGGTCAGCAGAGGAGGAGAATGAAGGGAATATAGAATATAGGATTTAAATTAAAATTTAATATATAAGTAATAAATTCAATGTTAAAACATGTTTATAATTATAAATTATTTGAAAAATGTTCTACAACTTATATACACTTTGTTTCAAAATAATTCAAACATTAGTGCTATTCACAAGAAAAGTGAAGGAATACAGATAGAAACTGCCATTTTACTTATATTCGGAAATGTGTTCGAGTAATCTTTACTTTGAGAGCTTTAAATTTCGTTTTATTGTGAAATTGAACAAGCAAGAGAACCACAAATAATATACAAGACATCAATATGAATAGATGTCACTTAGGCAGTCGAAGTTATGATAATGACAAGCTAAGGGACATAGGGGCACAGAAATTTATTGTGAGACAGTATGCAAAATTGAAATAGAAGAAATACTAGAAACTGAGAATGTAGGAAAAATAATAAAAGTAACCAGCATAAGATGGCTTGACATATAAAAAGGAGGAAAGAAAGGGGAGATAGGAAGAGACAGACAAATAGAGATCTAGAAAAATATAGGGACTTGAATAATAATAATAAAAACTGAAGCTCTGGAGAGGAAGGTATGGAGAAAATTATGGAAGTAGTTAAGAAAGACGAGAAAGTTCAAGCAGTGAATCTGACTCTCCACAAAAATAAAAGAGTCTAAGAGCCAAATATTGGCTTCGAAATTTTCTCTTCCCACATTTCGGTCCTCTATTTATAAATCACTCTGTATAATCATATTTGTTTTTTACCTTTTTTTTTGTGGACATGAAACCCCTTATCGCCGTTACTGCTAGCCCGGCGTAGTCGAAGAAAGGCCCAAAATGTTAGCGGAATATATAAGGGCTGAAAATGTTAAGGGCTGATATGTCGTGTTTACTTAAAGGGGACACCTGTGCTTCCGGTCTACAGGAAGTAATGCCCGGAAAATCCGGTGTAGCCAGTTTACCGGAGGAAATTGCCAACTGTACCTTGACCATGATAGAGAGAAATAAATAAAAATCAATAAGGCATGTACAAATGTACACATTCACTAAATAGTCTTATAATATGCTTGATATTTACTAAAATTTAAGGGAAATTATTGGGCTCCAGCTAATGACAGTTAATTTTGACGGTTGATGTTTGTAGACAGACCCCAAATTTGTTGTTAAAAGCAGCACTTAATAAACAACCCTCGTACTTTTAACAATACAAAACTTTTATTTAATAGTTAAAGTATCAAATTAAACTTAATCTACCGACTGCCGACTGGCTATTAAAAGGAGCCAATTAAGCATCTCTTGTAGTCTTAAGTGAGAATAAGACCGTAATGAAATATTCAACAGTTTAAGCGCAGTTGCAGGGAACGATTGATAGGGTCAAATTAGTTAGACATGGGCCTCCAAATGCTTTTTCGATGCTCAGTTTGAAATTGTTTGACCTCAGTAACAGGCTCCGTCCTGTCTCCTGTCATCGAATACGACATTCAAGTTCTACGACTTAATAATTCATAAAGTAGTATTTACCGGTGACAATATTTCAGTATCAGTAGAAAAATTTCTTGGATAATTCTAATCAAAATAAAAGAAAATAGCTGTTAAGCTGTTTTTTCAATCTTAAAGAAACAATGAATTTAGAAGCACCAAAAAAACTTGTAAATATTAGACAATAAACGTCAAAACAAACTGGGGAATTTTACCGTCTTGAAGTTTTGCCAACCCGTTAGCTGTAAATTGCCCAGACTGTTGAGGATAAATTGTATTTACAGTTGCTAAATTAATATTTATTCTGTTAAGCAGAAAAGTAACTGAAAATGACATCATCGTCTTTTTATCGTAAAAATCCTATACAAATGTACATACAGAAAAGACCTGACGAGAACTGTCAGTGGGACGTTAGAAAAAGACATAAGACACATTGCCGCTACAAAAGGTACGTCTGCATCCTATTTTGAATGATATAATTTCTCCCTATTGATAGATCGCAGTTGCGCGTAATCTTAACACAGATCTGCATTTTTTCCATTTCTTCCAACGTAATGTGTTAGAAGGACTTTAACAATCGATGACGCACACCAAAAACGTTATTATATGAACTGTTACTATTTTTTTACATAGTATGTGTCCCTAGTATCCTGTCCCGAAAATAATTGAGTTATTCTCTTTTCTGACAAGCGTAACTTTATCTATGGACTGTCTCATGATAAATTCATCGAAGCCAAAATGTGGCGAGTGATATACTTAAAGTGTGTGACAGTTTGACTGACCTAACAAGAGCACAGAGAGAGTGTCTCATGCCTCGGTACAGCCTCGGTCACTCTTCTGTCGACCTCGCCGCGCCGCTATATATTATTTACCAATCAAACCGGGATCTAAACGTAGTCAGTAACAGCGATAGATTGAAAACTGCTGGAAACTGTCATTTGAATTAATAGAGATGGCAACCACAGACAAAAAAAAAACGAAAATTATGAAAGTATGGGAAATATAAAAAACAGAGGAGTACTAGAAAGTTCCTTGGCTCCCGATATATTAATTAATCTTGTTTTTTTAAATAAATAAATCATGCAAAATATATTTTGAATGAAATGAAGTGGGAAAGTTGAAAGCTGCGCGACGAATTGTAGGCCCTAGTTTTTCAAAACTTTTCAGTGGATGCTTCAGCGTTTTCACAGAAAATAAATATGTTGGATGAAAGAGTTGCTCTAAGGGCGCGCTCTAACATCTTTGAGAACAAAAAGGAAAGTTTGCATAACAAAACAAACAAGTTTGGTTCCCTCGTCATTCGCCATACTTCCGTAACCAGCATCAACTTTGAAGAAATCGAGGGCAATAAAAAAGCCGAATATGGAAAAATAGTAAGGGTTGTACTTAGAGCGATTTCAAGAGGAAGAGCGAAGTGATTTATATGGACATAAACTATAGCTATTTGTATATCAAGAGCAAAAAGGCAAGATTTTATCTACGATCACACCAAAATAAAATTAATTGCCATAGTTTGTACTAAGCAGTTTGCAGATTGCAGTTTCGTGTACCTATGTACGTGGGCAACACTTATTACATCAAAGTCAGATATTTCTCATTAAATTATTACGGAAAATACTGTTGGATGCTTTAACATATTAGAAAATCAACTAAAAGATTTCATTCTACAGTTTATATTAAAATAACCACCAGCTCTCTTTCATCTATGAATAAAATTAGACGTGCGCCAAAGTTACTTTCTGCTTAAGGGGCATCTACCCAATTCGACCTTGCACAATTATGCTTTGTATATTTTTTTGTTTCCCTATGTCCTCACGTTTAAGTTCACATAACGAAAATTTTATTAGAAATATGAAAGCTCCGCAACATGTAGGTAGCCAAGCGGTCCAAGCGGATTTTGGTTCACGTACTACTCTATAAGCTTCGTCAGTACTGAACTGGGAGACCGCCGAGGCCGGCGAGCGTTGTATCAACAATGGAACGGCACGCGACTACCGAATCAGAGAGACAATGTCAGTCATAGAAGGATAGAAAAGCGAGAGATGGATTTTTATCCGATATTTTAGTGGTAGCAACCGAATTTCAATAAGGAATTGTACGGTCATAAGTAATTTGAGGATTCTGAGATTTTTATATAGTATTCATAAAGCTTCAAATTAGACCCCTTATAAATTAGTTTTTCCATTCAATCCATATTTAATTCTTTACAAGGGCTCAAACTTTGCTTAATATGTGTATTTTTCATATTTTTTTCAACAAAATTTGGTTAGCATTTCAAAGTTTTTATTCGATGAGAACTCTAAGTTCAACATTAATCTACATGATATATTTTTTTCTTAATTTTCAATACATCCATTACTTCAAAATTCTTTGCCAAAAATACTTCGATATTTTTTCAAATCGCTGCCGATAGATTCCCCTTAAAAGCGCCAATAATGCCACATTATGACAGTTGCTTTTCAAGGCAACTGGTTGGTGTTGTCGAGGAGCTGAATGGCCTCAACATTCACATGTTCTAGGAGACGTTGTTCATGATCCTTGGCAAACTTGGTGATCGTCTGGTTAACAGTGTCAATCTCAAGTCCCGATGGAGGTCACTGTTTCGGCAGTACCAAGGAGCTTTGGTGATATCCCTCAGTAATTTGTTTTGAAATCGTTGTATGATCTGGGTGTTGCTTTTTTGGTACAGCCCCAAAGCTGAATTCCATAAGTCCATACAGGTTTCAGGATTTGCTCATATATTAGCAATTTATTGTAGGTATATAGACAGAGTGGAATTTCGTCCCAGTATCCAATACATTTTTCTAAATTTGAGTCCTAATTCTTCTCTTTTCTTTTTGACATGGGGTTTCTAGCGTAGCCCCGCATCTAACGTAATACCCAGGTATTTGGATGTGTTGGCATAAGGTAACTGAGCATT
This sequence comes from Galerucella calmariensis, assembly GCA_910591675.1. NCBI lineage: Eukaryota > Metazoa > Arthropoda > Insecta > Coleoptera > Chrysomelidae > Galerucella > Galerucella calmariensis. Next base: position 290,711 of record CAJUYG010000181.1, read on the forward strand.
ATTGAGTCTAATTGGCACTGGTTATCCTCTTTTGTTAGTAAAATGTATGTGCACTGATTTTGTTTCGTTAAGCTTGATTTTCCATCTTTTAGTCCATATTTGAATCTGGTTTATGGTTGTTTGCAATTTGGCTGTAGCATTTTTTATGTGGAGATAGTTGTTCTTATCATGCTTAACAATCTAAGTCCTCTAAGTATAAATCCTTATTATTTTAAATAAGTTAGAGGCTTTGAGCATTTCATGCACATTATTTTACACTTTTACACCATATGATTTAAATGACGCTTGATGCAATCGCCGACCCTCCAACATTCGAGCAGTTATTTTCAGTAGTAATATGCATTCCTTTTTTTCGACAAGATCCAGTCCTGTAGATTAGCACGTTGGGTCTGTGCTTCCTCTATACACCGGCTTCGACATTGAATGGAGCGGAACTCGTGGAATGTAAAGATAAGTGATCCTTTTAAAAGTATTCATGCGTACGATATACATATGGTTGTATAAACATTGAAAGAGAGAGAGACCGAAGCCTCGCAGTGCCCCCATTATGGGCCCCGAGTCCCATAGGGCTGTCTGTCACATTGAAAGCGATACATAAGGGACCCCTTTTATATGGACAAATTATATACAAATATGGACTGCTGATTAGAGAAGGTCTCTGTGTGTGTGTATATGAAAAGGGGTCGAACGTTACTCTATATAGCTACAGCTATAACTGAGCATTGTATTCGGAAAGACGTGTGTACTTACTTGCCTTATGCTTTAGCACATTGGGAATTTGCTTCTTATTGTTAGGATTATAGATACAATGGTTTAGATTAAGATAGGTGGGTTATTGAAATTCCTATCTTATGAATAATGTATTCTCTACGTGTCTACAAAGTTAATATTATTTTGTACTTTGATGTAATGAAAAAAAATATGATTGTGTGAAATGGATTTTTACGTTTTTTGAATTAGAAGCAACTACTTCTTGGGATACTCTCTGAAACTAGCATCAACTTCGAAGCTGTTACAATAAGCTGTCAAGTTTCTGAGCGTTATTTATCAGAATAGTACTCACGTTTTTTTATCTCCTCACAAATATCCGTCTGGTTTCTCTTTCCACTATGAGTGGTATTGACAGTATTCGACTCACTACATCCTTAATCGGAGAGACTCCCTTTAAAATGTGGCAAATCTTATTGCGATGCCAACTGTAGGTTCTGGTTCGATAGAGACAATCTTCATTGCAAGAGAGTCTACCTTCTCATAGCCAATCTTTGGTGAGAGCTAAGGTTGTAAATAATAAATAAAAGGTGATAAATTAATTTTTACATATTTTTATTGGAAAAGCGTATGAAAAAAATTATATCTTAAAATTATATATTAATCATCTTTTATAAATTTTTCCTTATATACATTTTGTTCGTTGAATATTAATCTTTATATTACATGAGTATTAAATTTTATTTTGAAAAAATTAAGAAGATTCCTTCCTACCAGAATCTATAAAAATTGCTATTTTCGCTTAAAATACAAAAAATCATTGAATTCAAAAATTAATCAATTTTGTGCTTATATATTCTTGATCTCAGAAGCTTCCTTAACATTTTCACGCAAACTCTAATAAAATGACTTTAATTTTATTAAAGTTGCAGTACTTAATATATATATTTTCTTGTAAATTCAAGATTCCTAAAATTTACAAAATAATGAAAAGTGCCGTATTTCGTAATTAGGAAAAATTAATTCTCCGTAAATTTTATCTATGGAACAGACCTCCTAAATAACAGTATCCATCCTTTGAAAAATTATTTCAATGCCACCTAATTATAAAATATATTTTTTATTGAGATAGGTACTTGGTTTTTTATTAGAATATAATATTTATATTATATATGAGATATTTGCTAAAAATGATTATGTGCATGTCAAAAAAATGCCATCTTAAAGCCATTTTCGTCGTATTACAATTATTCATATCTACATTATAACTGTACAATAGTTTATAATGTACTCCGCCGCGCTTCAGACAATAGAGTCGCGCGGATGCGGAACACATACTTAGTTTACCGAATTTTTTCCGGACAAACCATTGCTCGTACGAAAGAAACGCAGTAAACCTTTTTTGCTGCAAAACACTCCACCTACACGGCGGTATTTTTTATTTTTCTGTACCTTCCTCCCAGCGCAAAATATTGAAAAATTTCGAAAATAAAGTTGATTATTTTTTTCTAATTTGGGAAATCGATAGACTGGTAAATTTTTTTTTATATTAATCTACATACTTCAAGGTACTTATGAAAAAAAAACAGCCGTATTGCTAATTACTTGTAGTTGTTACCCCTATCGTCTGGCCTATGACCCCCCAAAATTGCTCTAAAACCAAAACTTTTGGAAAACACCAGCCAGACTAATCTTAACGTCACAATACATAACATCCTTCGATTTTTATCTTCTATATTTTTTTATACCTCACTTTTATCTCAGATAAAACCTATTTCTCCTCCCTCTTGTATAAATGCAGCACTCTATAGTTGATATATTATAGTGTATGTGTACAGTATCATGTGTACGAAGGCAGGGGTTCATTGAAAACAGATTAACAGAATCGCAGGGGCGGGTGGTGGTAATTTGATAATGCACCAGCGGTCCTCCCGAGGGTATGGAGCGATTCCCTCAGGATGCCACCGACTGTGCCCTTTGATTTACACTAATTTTAAACATAACATCTGATCTAACCCCATTAAATATTAATCAACAAATAGTGTCCGAATGACAAAGATCTAAACGGTGGAGGGGGTGGATAATTTATTGAAATAAATGAATTTTAATTAATAATAAATTAAAATTAGCCAAAAACTATTAAAGTTTTTTAAGTAGATATGTAGTAGTGAAAGAAAAGAAAATTGGTAAAGAAATTTCCCTATTGCCTAATAAAATTTACAAAAAATTGTTCCGTATTCATAAATTCTCATCTTAAACTTTTGATAGAGCAGCATCGACAATTAAATTAAAACCAAAAAAGTGGCTGCCATTAAAAATTTAATCAAATTTAAAAACACGTTCAAGCAGCAATTCTTAAGGCGATATTTCTTTGCTCATTCGGAATTCATGACCGAAGTACAACTTATGTAGTAAATTAAGAAATTAAGTTATTCCCACTTGCATGGTTTATTGTGGTTTTACTTATTCACGACTGCCGACGCTCTACTGGGACACACTTTGTCTTCAAACCAAGAGTAATATCTTTATGTAACGAGGGCACTTTTTTAATGCATCGTAAGATACGAACGGCCGAAAGTTAAATTAAAACCATTGCTGAAGTGGTGACATTGTAGAGGTTTTGCAGGCTACATGATTTTGTTGAATTTCTATAAAAATTTTTAAAAGTTTGGACCTCTATAAAGGTCAAAATTGCATAAAATTTAATAAACTCCTTGAAAAAAAGATATTCTTCAAATTTATATTTTGACTTTTGGAGTTCTGGCAAGGTCAAAATTGTTTGAAATTTGATAAATTTATTGAAAAAAGGACATAAAATTCTTCTTGTGGTTCATATTTCAACTTTTCGAATTTTGACTAATTTCTTA
>CAJUYG010000181.1:294295-317132 GCA_910591675.1 Galerucella calmariensis
AAAATTTCACAAATTTTAAAAAAAAAGAACATAAAAATATTCACGTGGTTCATATTTTGACTTTAGGAGCTCGAGCAAGGTCAAAATTGAATAAAGTTTGATAAATTTCTTTAAGCAAGGATATAAAAATATACATTTGGATCATAAGTTTATCGAATAAAAAATCTACCGCAAGACATTTATTTTACATTTTTATTATTATTTGTCGTACAATTACCAATTTCAACCACAAAATCCCCCGCGTACGTCTTTGGAACTGGCCCTATTGGGAGTCATGCATTCTATATTACAAGCGGTTCGTGAAATGTCATGTCGTTACTTTTTATTCTCTGATTCACCTTTTCGTTCCTTGCTTTTCTTTATGTTTTTTTTGACTACAAACCGGCAGGTTTCGTCGATACACTTATTCTGTTTAAAGAAAAATCATTTCAAAACACAAGTTTCCCAAGAATAAATTTATTTTTAAATGTCAACCTACAATCCCACAGTTTTTATTCATTTGAAATTCAACTGTTCAACATAATTTCCAAGTTCAACTATTTTTGCAGCGTACGCTTACCTACCATAGGAACAATATATTTCAAAAGATGTCTCTTCTGAGTGAACGGGCTATTCTGTGGTTGAAGTGTTCGTAGTAGATCACATCTCAAAGCGCCAAGTTAATGGACTGACGAGCTTTTTTTCAACGTATACGACATTTGGATAATTAATATGGATAATTAACTAAAGAAAACCGCATTTACCAACAGTTATATGTTCATTTAACAAAATTAATGTTGTAATGCCATAGAATTCCTGTTTCCCTCGATTTCTAACCGCGGATTTCATTAAAATTCAACGACCTTATCATTAATATCAATAAAGCATCTGATTAATAACAAGCTGATTATTATCATATTATAGCAGTTAGAATGTGTTTTACGTTTTGTAGATTTATATCCTTAAAACATCAACTCGCTACTGACTCCGCGAGCCAAAAATATGAATGAAAAGGTCAGCATTCTTTTTCCCAAGTTGCTGGTGTTTTTTTTTCAAATTCAACGTCTTTGGATCCCAACCGATTATATTTCCATGCTCACCAAAAACTGTAAGCTGGGAATGAAATGGCAGACCAGCTAGCTAAAGAAGATTCTAAAGGAACCTTCAAAGTCCGGACCCGTTTTGTGGAATAACATTAAAGGGGAAGTCGGGAACTGGTTAGTGAAATGAAACCATAAATTTTTTGCAATTTTTTTTTAGTTGACTGTGTTTTTTGTTTTGTTTAAAATCGTTGATTGCTAAAACAAATTTACTTTAAAATATAAATTTAAGAAATCATAAATAGGTACTAAATTTAATCGCACCTTCCCTTTTCATAAATGTATGCAGCTTTTAAAAAGTTAAGGAAAGAAAAAACACTTTATCAATTTGGTGTAATTACCATAGCGCGGATTAAAGAGGATTTAGAATTATTAGGCGGAATAATGGTAGCATGACAGTTACAGTGTTGGGAAATGAGAAAAAGATTTACAGAGAGACGACTGAATGCATTAGTGTTTACATGTTTATAGGATTATATCAGAGAAGGGGGAACATCCACTCCAAATGATTATAGTACAGTCAAATGTTTTAAACAACTGAAAAATATTAATTGTGAAATGTAAATGTGACAAAATTGATAAATAGAATGAATAATTATCTAAAACTTTCATAAATGCATTTTAGTTGGAGGTATATACAAGGTATCATAAAAGCTTGAGAGATTATAAAGAAAAAAGGTAGAACGTGTCGCGGGACACACGGTAGGAACTTTAGTTCCTTTTAAGCAAAAATTATGTAATACATCTGACGTTATAGATAAACAATTTGCATATTCCTCGGTGGTCGAGTAGTAAGCAAACCAGACTCTCACGCGGTAGACCCGGGTTCGATTCCCCGTGAAGCAATTTTTTTTCATTGTTAATTTTATTTTTAAATAATTATTCTGATTGATATTAATAACGACAACAGGTAGACGGTTGGAATATTTAGCAGAATATTCATTATTATAGATAATGGTACGGTACCCTTCATGAGGGAGTCCGACTGGCAACATCTACTTATAACAGCATCGTATATTTAAAAAGGGAAGCCGTAGCATTATACAAATTGGATATTCAAGAACTGTACGTTTACCACAAAAAAATCAGTGGAAACATAAAATTGAATTGTTAAATTTTCAATTTGAAGTTATATTACAGATAAGCTCATTTTTGTCCTCTAGTTTTTTTTAAATTTGTCTTACAACGACCCATTTTGAATTTTGTAACTAACCTTTTTCATTTACAAATAACCAACTAACCCTTTGCTGCGAACTTGTATAGAGAGTTTGGTTGCAAAAAGAATGTTGTAGTGTATAAATGGACAAATATGCTTGTACTAAAGTATTAAAGAGGAGCTTGAGTGCTGGTGGAACGTATGTATTTGAACGATTAAAAACTGGGCAAGGGTTTGACGGTTGCAACACAAGTACGGGCTATGAGCTGTTGCTATTAGGGGATGAAATTTTCTAGTCAATTTTACAATGAACGTCGACCGAGGGTAATCCTTTAGATTGAAAAGAAATGTTTGACAGTTGATGCTTCGTTCTTTTGAAGGATTTAAACGAGATCGTAGGGAAAATGTCTTTTGTATTTTCCGAGTGCCACTATTTTAAATATAGTGTTACTAATCTTTTTATTTAAAAGGATTAAATTTGGAAATAAAGATTTTTATTAAGCTAACAAAATGAAGGGCCTCAAAATTCTACAGGAGGATCTTATACTATATAGTGTGTCCACTTAAGTATATGTGAAACTTTTTTATTATTGATTAATCTAACGCAATTTTGTCTAACCAATAAAATTTTCCACGACTAGAGAGTTTGTATGTACCTATGTATTTTGGGGTGACATTCACTGAGACCTAAAAGATCTATTGTGCCCCCTTACTCCTAGTAGGTTTCTGAGGAGAGTCTCAGAAACTAGTAGTTTTTCAAGTCCTATTTCCCGGAGGAATTTTAGGATATCTGCAGGCTTCAACTTTGGTAAATGTTCCTCTTCTATCCTGTAATCTCCCAGGTGCTGTGCTCTAGGATTCTGGAGTGCTGTGCAGTTGGGAAGTATGTGGATGGAAGTTTCTCCTTCCTTCACTATTTTGAGCTTTTTCAGGTGCCCATGTCCCGTTAATTCCTGTTAAAACTCTTAGCGCAGTTTTACTTTGACTTATGCATTCATCTGATCTCAACAGGTTGTAGTCACCCAGAACAGTCTTTGATTGTATAGTCCAATGGTCAGATCCTCTCTTTTCCTCGGCTTTACCTATTTCTTCCAATATTACATTGGGGCTGATTCCGCAAAAGGTTCAGGCCCCCACAAAGGTATTTCAATCACCCTCTTTGCTAGTTCATCTGCTATTCCATTTCCTTCTATTTCAGTGTGTCATGGAATCCATAGTAAGGTGACTATATTGTTCTCGCTTAGTTCATTCCCACACCATTTTGGAACTGATTACACAAGAGCACAGTGCTTTAATGGCTGCTTGACTATCCGACATTATGATAATCCTTTGTCTTCTGTATCCTTTATCAATATTGAACTGTGCGCACTTTCTTATGCTGTGAATTTCCGCTTGAAAGATACTTGTTTTTTTTCAAGCTTTCAAAGTGTTTGGTTCCTGGCCCGAACACTCCTATCTCAGTTCCTTCTTTTGCTTTTGAGCCGTCAGCTTACAATTGAATAGCATTCTCTCCAAGTCTGGTAATGGTATTTGGATCTCATTCCTTCTTGTTGCTTAATTCCGTAACGAATTTCTTTGATTTCATCATACCGTCTTGTGGCATGTCCCAGGCTGTCTGATTTCGAAGAAGTGAGGAGGTGGTTTTTTTAAATGATTCCTTCTCTACTTAGTCTGTATCTTGTTCTTTCTGGAACACTTTCCACCACCATATGTAGAGGGGTGAGGTTGAAAATTACTAGAGAGTTTACAAGTGATAAAAATTTTCAATTGTGTCAAAAAGTATTTTACTTTTGGTTGAAATTCATATTTTTTTACACACCTCGTATGTGACAGGGAAATTTCGATACCTGATGATGATATTTTGGGATTTAGACCACGCACAACTTTTTCAAGTTGTATAAATATAACTTTACTATTGCATAATAATTGGAGGCTCTTGAAAAAGAAAAAAAAGTGAAATGGAAAGTAGCAAATTAAAGTTAAAATCGTTGATTTTTCGTCTTTCCTGGTGAAAGAACACTGAAATAATCACCTTAAATTCAGTGAATCTGTAACTACAGAATATTCAGCGAAAACCCAACTATCGAAAAAAAAGTCACATCAGCAGGTCACCTTTTAGAGACATTGCTTTTAAAGCTTTTATATATAAAGTCCTTTATTTTTAAATAAGTCTAAAAGTTAAAGTGCATATATGGTCAGTAATCACCTCGATGCATCTAGTGAAAGGTCATCTTCAGACTTCAGAAAAATACGAGCAAATCTTCTTTTATGGAATACTAAATTATAATCTTTGATAAAAAAAATCCTCTTATCATAGTGCAATACGAATAACAAAAAAATAAACCAACTCAGCTTAGACCAGCTTCTATAGCGTCTTAAGCATTGATATTTTATCAATGTCAAGCTGACAGTTTATTATGTGGCGGAGAGCGTCAACAATGTAAAGAGACTTTCAAATTAAATTTATACAATATACGAAATCAGAAGTCTCCTGCAGAGTAACACAAAACTTGTTTAGAGATGCAGAAACTATAGAGTTAATCAGTTTGGATGTTGATGATTATTATTAGAATAAAAAATAACTTGAACTTCAAGAAGTTCAGATGACTGGTGTAATATATGCGGATACATTTTGCTTTTGAATTGATTTTCTGTAAACATTTCACTTATTTCGCTGGAAGGTAAAGAATAGAGAGGAAAATACCTTTCTCTGCCAATTATATTTACATTTTAGTTCTCTCGAAGTCGGAAATCATTGGTTTTAAGCGATCCCCATGGGAGTGCGTCAATGTCCCCCGACTCAAAACTCTTCTTACAGAGGCGGGGGATAAGCAAAAGTTTTGCGTATCTTTCAACATTGACTAGAAATTCTTCAAGACGGTTGACGTATAGGTGATTCAACCTTAATTATTAATATTTTCGAAAACTGAACAAGAATTGATGTAAGCAGTATTTTATTTTTGTTAATTTATGCTTGTCGCTTTGCTCAGAAAGATTTATGGTGGAATTAAAGAAGAACAGATTTATATAAGCACCCAAGTACAACCAATATAAAGCACAGAGGGCGAGATGGTTAGGACATATAGGTAGAATGACAGAAGATAGATGGGTGAAACGAGTGCTAAGAGGTGAAGAATGTGGTAAAAAGAGAAGTGGAAATCTAGGAAAAAATGGCTGGAGGAGGTTGGGAGAGACCTGAGAACAGTGGTAGTAAGGAAGGAGGCGAGGAATAGAGGGAAATGGAAAGAGAGTGAAATATTTCGAAGCCGAGGGCCGGATAGTGCTGATAATAATTATCCTTGTCGTACTTGTGTAAATCGAGTGCCCGATTTAACTTTTTCCCAATCTGTATATGCATGTCGCTTAACACCGAAAGTTAGAGCTGTGAATACTTATAATTTCTTAAAATCCATCCAGTCAAACTAGTCTGTAAAGAAGTAGAATGGAAGTAGATGATATGGGAAATGGTAGAAATTGGGTGTTCGTAATTTGGTTCCCACGCATTGCTGAAACAAACCTGCTGCACAATTTTGTAGTGTAACGTTGCAAGATCTGCCGAAGAACTTGTAAGAATGAAACCAATTTTAAGTTGATTGAAGTTGAGCGCCAATGAAACACTGAAAAGTCGTCCAATGACCTTGGAAAAAATGATGTTGAATAATGCAGGTTCTTGCCTAACTAATCAATAAATTTGGAGGTAACCTTAGCCAGTTGGCAGGGCCTTGTTACCTTATTAATATAAAGAAAAGAATTTACTTAAGCAAAGCTAGTAAAAAAATAGAAAAAGTTATTTTAGGGCGCCACTAATTTTCTTTCCTAAAAAAAAAATTAGAAAAAAAATCAAATTTAATGGTCAGCTAACTTAAAGTTTCTGCATAGTAAAAAACTAACTGAGTAAAAAAAAATGAATATATTAAGTCTTAAAAATTTGGGTCGACTCAAAATTAATTTTTTCCTCATTTTCCAATTTCAGAGCTCTAAAAATTGCCTCAACAAAATATTCACCTCTACTTCTTCATCCGGCAATCAAATAACAATAGGTAAAACCAGGTGTCCAAAAAAAACTAAAAAAATTCCACTACCTCAGACTATTTCTCTCAAAATTATACTTTTGCTTGTCTTTTTTTCTATATTAATCTCAGGGAAAATGACAAAAATGAATGATTGTATTACCGTATCCATCCCAATTCGACGGTAATGCTTTTACCTCCCTGCCTCCCATATTCTGCTGCTGTCAAGCGACCCCAGTCTACTTGATTGCTCCTTGATAAAAGTTCCTCTTGTTTTTAAACGATAAGTGCCTTTTCAGTTGCCAGAATTGGAGGAGTAAATTAGACTTGGAAAAATTGTTTCTTGAGATATTTATTATTAAATACTGTTAGCGAAAGGAGTAAATGATATTCCGGTTTGAGATTTTTTTGAAAAAGATAGTATATTATTCAACAAGCGTATAATGATGGCTATTACCCACGAAGATGAAATTGCAGCACGAGCCGGAGGCGAGTGTTGTATCATCTGAGTGGGTAATAGCCATTATGCGCGTGTTGTTGTTTATCCACAACTATATAATATATAAGTTTATTAAAAAAATCCAAAATTTATGCCATTATGCGCGTGTTGAATACTATACTTTATCCACAACTATATATATATATATATAAGTTTATTAAAAAAATCCAAAATTTATTTCAACTGAACATTATTTTTTATTAATGGTAACGTTATTAATACACATTAAATTCATGTTTATTAACTTACATAATAATTATTAATAGTTACATTACAATTGTTAAAATTCATGCCAGGGATAACTTTGTCAGTCATCTGAGTCTGATTGAAAATCGTGGGACTTGTAGTGGCACTAGAGCTAGTACAAGGTTTTTCATTGTAATTAGAGCTAGTATAATGTTTCATAATTTCCATCGAACTGTCATTATTATTCAATTCTATATGGTAATGCATGGCATTACTTGATAAAAATCACATATTTAACAGATATATTAATTAACAGTTGTGGATAAAAATTATTATTCAATATGGTTTTAAGTATAATTTGTGGGCTATAAGTAGACCTGATTTAGCACCAAATGATCACTGTTCACTATCATATCAAGCATCTGCCATATTTTACATTTAAATTCATATTTCAGTTATTTATAAAAAAGTTATTTAAAAAAAATTATACTTAAATTGAAAATTCTGTTAATCAATGATCGCCGTCTCTTTTTGTTAGAAGAGGAAAACGAATTACAGAAGGACCTGTGTTGTGTGTATATATCACAGGATAAGAGAAATCCTGAAAGAGCAACCAAACCAGACCAAGTCAGTTTTCCAAGGAAGATTTGTGTGCCAGTCAAGTGTGCTGACACCGGTTCTAACTGTTAAATTATACAAAAGTTTTACATACTATATGAGAGCCTAAATGCGCCGCTGTCGGTTTGTTGCTTGCTAACCGTTAGTATGGGAGCTTATTCACCATTTTTTTAATACGGAATGTAGAAGATTTAGTATTTAGATTTAGTCTAGAATCTTGGAAGTAATAAATAAGTTTTTTCAAGTGAAGAGCTGGGAATTTTAATTTTCGTAATTTTTAATAAAAAATGATAGTATTGATTACATATTTTAAAAGAAAATACGATACCACCCAATTTTACATATGAATTCACACAAAACATTTTTATATTTCTATTTTTTTCTTATATTGAAACTAGATTCACTTCCATGCATTTCGACAATTTCAGTAGACAAATATCCATACTACTTTCTGACCGTCTCACCCTCAACCCTATTCTGAATTCTGAACTGATCAGATCACCTATCAAATGCGGCTGTACTTGTTAGCCCCCATACCTATTCTTGGATGTGTCAACATTGGTATTGACTACCAGTAGACGTCCAAATTTTTTGAATGGCACAAGGATTTTCCCATATTTAAACATGTATATTTTCAGAGTGTAAAGTGGATTCGTTTGGACGCTAGTCTAACATTTTTAGTATGGGATATGGGAGTTGTTGATAGAGATCATTACTTGACAGGCTATGGAATTAATAATTACCAGTTTCTTTTTCTAACTGAAAGTACAGAACTTTCGAAATGCTGATGCTTTTCCGTGTATCTAGGGATATTTTTGTTTGTTTAAATAAATATAACAATAAGATTAACACACTGCTGCTACGAAAGGTACGTTTGCATCATATATTGAATTATCCCGATTGATAGGTCACGCTTGCGCGTAATCTAAACATCAACTAATCAAATTTTTCAAGTCAAAGATTAGGGTTAAGCGTTAGTGATACATTAGTCGCGTTCATCACAACGTAGCGCTACCGAAGCGATCATCAATTTCCTGCTAAACGCGTGTTTTGTTTACTGATCAGAGTGAGCGCTGTGGTATCAGTCGTCATTTTCTCAATAAGAATTAAAATACGCTACACGCTACCGATTGATGATGCATTAACTGTCATTTATGTCATATGTTAGAAACATGATAGAGTTTGTTCAGCCATCCTTTGCCGTTACGTCATAATGGGTGACGTATTCTGCTGTTTTACGTATGTCTTATATTACTTGAATGTTATTTTACACTTAACCTCAAAATTATAATCAATGACATATGTTAAGAATTATTTTCAAAATATGACAACTGAACTGTCAAAAGTAACAGATAAAACTTATGTCGACCTTAGATAAGTAATACGTTAATGACGTCATAATTTCGTCTCATCCATTTCATGAATGAAAGAGCAAGCTGGACAATGTATGACGTAACGGCAAAGGATGGCTGAACAAACTCTATCAATATTTTTGTTTGGAAGTATTTTAGTTTGTATTCCAGTGAAAATGAATGAACAACTGGAGGTGACATGATTTTGATAATAAATTGTATAGTTTGTCAGGAAGTTCAACTCTTCATAGTAAGCTCCAAAGTGGTGAGATCAATTTATTGTGATTAACTCCCATTTTTTAATGGTTAGAAGTAATACCTATTTCATAACTTTTTTTATCAGCGATTATGATGCAGGTATAATAAAAAGGTTATTATATGAATTCTAGTCTCTAAGCTTTCAAAAAACATTTTGATTTTTAATATAAATATAAGATGATATGGTGGTTTTTATTTGTAGTGATTAGGACGACACAGTAAATCCAAAACAAGCTGTTTCTCTGTAAGAAAAGATTTATTGTGTTTTATGACACATGGTTTACATAAATCAATTGAAGTAACAAAAACTGAAACTAATTAACTAACCTGTAAGAAAAGAAACGACATTTAATGTTATTAATTACAATGTCGATCCTAAAACACAATTATTAGAACTTAATCTTCCGTTTATAAAAATTAATTGGAAAAAGTACTCTGACATTGATGCTTTTTCATGACAGCCAGATAATAATCGTTCACTATGGACTATAGACTATAAATGAACAATTCTGCCTTGATGACGCTTGATGTGCGGGAATATTTAAAGAAAAATCACATTTTTCTTTACTTAAATACGAACTTAAATAACTTCATCCTTGCATACAATATATAACGACCCTTACGATGAATTTAATAATTAGAAAACCGCCGAAAAGCCAAACCTGTCCCCCCAATCTCCATATCCGAGGAACGTTAAGCAAAAGCATTTGTTAAGAGGTTCCAAGCGAACAGAACAACAACTCAACTCTCCGAAACTGTGATGGAACATGAGAAGAGAACACAGAGCACTAATTACGGCATGATTATGATTAGCTTTGGGCCAGCTAATCTTGCGAGCTTATAAGCTTTGTTTCAGAGTGTTTGGATGGAGCTTATACATGGCTTAGCGTTACTGTGTTGATGTATTTACATATACGCGGTAACAATACATTGGCGGTTTGTTGAAAAGGGTTCGGTTCACGATAAATAACAGAAAATTCTTTTTATATTTAAATATTTTGAGGAATTAAGAGGATGTTTAAGTATTTTAATCCGTTCAGGAGTTAGAAATGTTTGTTGGTCATTAAATCTTGATTAAAACTTTCTTGAATTATCAGTTCTTTATCATCAAACGCTTAGTTCACTTCAATAAAGATCTGTTGACATAGAGGTGGACAATACAGCTCATACGTCAAATGGTTTGAAATGAGAGCGCTTGCGCTACAAAAGTCAAACTTCAGTTGGTATATTTGACGTTGTTGCCAAAAGTACAGATACAAATAGACCTCAACATATGGCTAGTTTCTTGTAATTTAGGTCTTTTTTGAGACGGCACTGATATACATTTTAGATACAAAGATTTTAAGCTGTGCGCTCTTATTTCCGTAAAGTTTGATTTCTTGTTATTTCAAGTAAACGAGGGTATTATATTTTGTAATTTCCAGTGTGGTATTTTAAGTTTGGAAACGTATATAAGAAGGATGTATTTCAAAGGATTAAATATTGTTTTTTTTTTCAAAAGAATATTACAGAAGTAAGTTACTCGATGCAAGGTTTTTATGAGAAGTATTTATGAGAATGTTACTTAAAACTCCGTATATCAAACAAAAAAAAATTATTATTTTCGTTGCCAATCAATGTTATTGCAGGTAATAATTTCCTCCTTGTCATTAAAGTTGAGTCAATGGGGACTTGAAGCAGTTCTAAAAATCACGACTTATCTGTATACGTATCGCAATGCGCATGTGCAGAAGCTATACGTGGAACTGTAGAAGCAATATTTGAAACTATTTCTTGTATTGATACGTTGCTTCATGCCTCTTCCATGATTTTTCTGGCAGAAGCAGCAGACAAACGATATTTGCTGTTTCTTCTATATCCATTTGGCTGATACGATTTACTACTCTCGAGCTTTATTGCTATAGCTCGGTCGCCAAATCGTTTTCAACTAGTAAATGTTACTTACATCCCCGATAGTATAAATAACTATGAATATACATCTGCTAAATTTTTTTATATTTTGAACACGCTATTTGTGTATCAAGAGCAGAAAGTAGTACCAACGAACATTAACAAGACAAGAAGGATCACTCTAAGCTCCTCTCCTCGTTATGCCTATCTCGCTCGAATATCGGATGCTACTGTGTATAGAGCACCGTAAGTCTCCTACGCGCGATGTGCATAAACAGGTTGTCCGTCGTAGGGATATGTAAAGAAATATACCAGTTGTCATTTTGGGTGAGCGAATTTTCCTTTAGAAATAAAATAAACATTTACGTACTTAGTGTTTTGTGTTTGGTTCTGCAAACAGAATTATGGAAAGGCAGCATACGTGGAAAAATGTATAAACAATACTATGCACTTTATAAATGGCTGGAAAATTACTATTACATACCTCTGCTCTGTCTTTATGGGAAACCTTAAAATGCAGAAATTATTCATTTCTTTTAACAAGGAACCTTAATCAGGATTGCATTGAAACATTTTTTGGTCTGGTAAAAAATTGTTGCGGAAGCTCGAGAAATCCAACCCAATTCAATTTTGTAGGGCATTCAAGAAATTAATACAGTTTTGCTCAATGTAACTCCTGATATGCTAGAAGAATATAAAAATATCGATGTACCTATATTGACAAATAATAGCTCTTTAACAGTTTTCACATGCGACTATAGAAATCTTTCAAGTACGTATGGGAATGCTATAGTTTAAATTTCTGGCTATCTATTAAGGAAATGTTTGCTGCAACACTCTTGTAGTGCTTGCACAAAGTATAATGATGAAAAGACATTACCAAAAGAAGCGGCTGTATTTTTAGAGCATAAAGCATATTCGACTTCTAAAAACTATGGAGGTCTGAATGCACCTCCTAGTAATATTGTAGAATATGTTAAACAACTAGAAATAATCTTTGTTGAAAATTTCAATTAAATTAGTTGTCACGAGAACGTTGGAGCGATCCTTAGAAAATTATATGAAAATGTACTGTTTACACATCCTTGTAAAAAGTTTCCTCATAAATATTTTTTAAACCTATATATTAGGCTGCGGATCTATTTTACAATTAAATTTGCGAACCAGGATATAAAAAATAGATATTCTTCGAAACAATCAATGAAACCTAACATGAAATTAAAAATCTTAAAACATCTTTGAAAACCGGCATATTCAATATGAAAGACTTTCAAAATTCATAGATTTTAACTCATTTGGTTAAACGCCTTTGGTTTTGGATGGTTCGTGTATCGATTCTCACAATTTTCGAATCGCGATAATTATTTTTCCCAGTACCCGTATTTTACTGTTAGGTAAGTTGGTACTCTTTGATGGTCTCGAATTTGAAACAACCTGTAATGACCTGTATACATTTTATATTAGAATACCTATTTAAGTTGGCATTTGCAAACATTTTATTGTTAATTTTTATACCTACTAGTCTCATCTGTAGCCTACTACATTATTACTTTTTGATGTAACTTTCCTTTTTCCCTTCATTTTTGCTACCAGTTATTTTTATAATTATGTTTAGATTCACCAATTAAATATCCTGACGATATTCCCTTTTTTATTTTAATTACCACTAAGCGGAATAGGTTAGAATAACAATTATTGCTAGATGTTTTTAAATCACCCTGGTAAGTGAACGTTTATTCGTTTTAATCGCTAGCGGTTTGCATCAACCTCGTATAAGCACGAGCACGTGCACGGCTTCAGGAATTTGTCGAAATCGTCGGCGCGCTTATTATCATGTTCTTTAATAATTGTCCAGTTAAGAAATCAAAAGAATATAATTTGTCGCGAAAACTTTAAATTTTTTTTTGAACGCGCAGGCGTTTCAAACATAAAAAGCCATCATCAACAGAAAACAGGGAGGCCAGTCGCGAACAGAAAGACCAGCAGGAGGCACTGCAAGAGGCAGCATTGGCGAGGGCAGCTGCCGCCGCATATTTGTACCAATCTGTGCTTAGAATTGGAGCGATTGTAGTTACGTCATTGTTAGAACCCGCCCCATCTATTATTCATGGCTTGGGTTGGGGGACGGCACATTGACGGCGGGTTGGTTGGATAGAGGGAGCGAGGGGTATTTTCTCTGCTCTGGATCTGGAACTTCGACAACGGTCGCTGATGGCTGATTTACGGATACGCTGCCGGGAATGTTTGTATTGGAAAATTTCGCTACATGTTGGGGGGTATCGACCGATTATCAGGGAAATAAAAACGAGTTTTTGTTATTTTTATGTTTTAAAATGTATTAAAAATCACTATTTTTCAATAAAAAGGTATTTGAAGTTCATTATATTTGTTAATTATTGGAAAAAAGACATAGACGTACGTATAATTTTTAAAAGGTCTCAAAATTTTTCAATTTATGGTGGAATTCTGAGAACATCTATAAGATCTGTAAGCCGAAATCGAAGTTACATATTCCTTACAGAATCGTAAATATTTACGGGCTGGACATCTGTCACTGTAAGCAGTACAGGGTGTGGTACAGAGCGTTATATTATTATTATTCTCATCTTTCGTGTATTATTAGTTAAAAAGTTGTAGAGTTTTTAGGTTCTTTTGCGATTTTCATGAATGGACAATTAAATATTTTCGCCGGTATTCTGTTGTACATATTTTTAAGGTGTTATTATAAAATAGGTACACTTTCCATATTTCCAGAAATCATATGAGAATCTAACGAAGACACTTAAGGGCTCAATTAAATCCATTTCATATGCCAGACATTTTAAACAATTTTTTTGGTTGTACAAAAATAGTGTTCAATCCATAATTTGAGACATCATGTTATCGAGAATAATTTAGGAATTCTCTTTGTAGGGAAAGTAATAATAAATAATTCACATTAATTGTACAATGCATTTACATAATTGCGCTTTTCATTGCGCCACTAGCGATAATTACAGTCAAGCAAGGTCGGACATGGTTAGTACTTGGATGGGTGACCATGCCAGGGAAAACCATCGTATAAGGCCCGTACAGCCTGCAGCGGACTAGCATATCACAGCTCGCAGGCATT
Organism: Galerucella calmariensis; assembly: GCA_910591675.1. Classification (NCBI taxonomy): domain Eukaryota; kingdom Metazoa; phylum Arthropoda; class Insecta; order Coleoptera; family Chrysomelidae; genus Galerucella; species Galerucella calmariensis. The sequence goes on from CAJUYG010000181.1 coordinate 308,456, forward strand.
ATACCAATGAGCACGAGATATAATGTAGATATGCCGTCTTTCGGAGACGTAAAACCGAGGTCCCGAGTCCATGGATGTTGGGCTTGTTAAAGAACGCTACCACTGGTTGGAACACTAGTGAGTTCGCCAAAATGTCCGGTTAGGGGTAGAGTGCCTCCGGCGTCAGTGATTAGCCTGTCGCAGAAATAGACCGACGTTAAACAAAATAAAAATTGTAAAAATATTAATTAGTATCAAGATTTACCAGGTCGGTGCACACACAGCTGTTAAATACTTTCAATGGTTTTGAGATTAGAATGTTGACTTTATAAACAGGGAAGTTGAAACCTATATGGTAAAGATCAGTAGCTATGACTCTTACCGATTTGGTTCCAGAATAGCAAATTTTACAAATCTGTGAAGGTTCAAGTTACAGATCCTATATCTCACAGATTATGTAGCTTATAGGTGAATACTCATTTTTTTTAAAAGATACCCAGGATATTTAATTTGGAATAGGGAATACGATACAAGTTTTGAAATAGGTACTGACACAACATTTACAAAATCCAAACTATGAATGACCCAATCACATTAAATTATACGGATATTTAACAATAAAACTATAAACTATTTACAAGGAAATGAAATGAATTTTTCTAAATATGGGATTAACTAAAGTATTTAACAAGTTTACCTGGAAACGCATTCACAACCATCCTACAGGTATCTTTCTAGGTAAAAAGGTTTAATAATGGAGAATTGTTAATATCAAGTTGGTCGTTAAGAAGATTATCTGAATATTTGTTTTTATTTATCTCTAGGGCTTCTAAAAGATTTAATTTCAAGTATTTAGTTTCTATATGCAAAATTTCAAAATTTGAATCGAAAGAATGTTGGTTTGCTAATAAATGATTTGAATAGTTGGAATCTAATTTTTGATTGTCATAACTACGTTTGTGTTCTGAAATTCTAGTTTTAAAATTCCTAAAAGTTCTACCTATATAAATTTTATCACAGTCGTCATTACCACATTTTAATTTATAAACTCCTGATTTATTTAGTTTTGAAGATTTGGATTTGTTGTTTTTAATGAATTTGGGTAAATTGTTGTCAGTTTTGAAGCAAATATTCAAGTCTAAAGTTTCTAAAAATGATTTTATTTTTAAGGATGGTATTCCAAAGTAAGTTAAGCTTTTAAATTGGTTATTTTTGTTTTTATCAGAAGGAAATACTTGTTCTAGAGTATGTTTTCGTATCTTTTTATTTATGATGTTGTCAATTAAATTTGGATCGTAATTATTATTAACCGCTTTTTGCTTTATTATATTTAGTTCTTTATTGTAATTGTCAATATTCAATGGAACTGTTAAAAGTCTATGTATCATACTATTGAAAGCTGCTAATTTATGACTGATTGGGTGGTTTGTGAAATATAGAAAAGTCATGTCTATTGTTTATATTTGAAATTGTAAGATCTAGAAAGTTTATGGACTTATTTTGTTCAATTTCTACTGTAAATTTGATATTTTTATGTATTGAGTTAATGTGAGTAATGAAGTTATCTAATTGTCTCGTAGTACCAGTGAAGCAAGCTAAAATGTCATCTACATATCGGTGCCAGTAAACAATTTTTTTACTAAGGGGGTGTTTATGAATTATCTTTTCTATATTATCCATGAAAATTTCTGATAATAGGGGACTGAGAGGGTTGTCCATAATCAAACCCTCTTTACTGCTATAAACCTTTCCGTTGAAATGAAAATAATTTTGATTTAAACAAACTCTTAATAAATTTATAATATCAGACTGAATTATGGGATTAGTATTATTGTAAGTGAGCAAGTTATCAACAAGAGTGATAGTTTCATCAGGAGGTATACTAGGGAATAGATTTGTTACATCGAAAGATATGAATTTAGACAAGTGAGTTAGTTTTACATCTTGAATATTATTAATTAGTTCTGTTGAGTTTTTAATTGAAAATTGAGGTTTGAATGAACAATATTTGGAAATTATATCTATTAGAAATTTTGAGATTTTAAATGACGGTGCTGTGAAAAAAGAAACAACCGGTCTAATTGGGTAACGTATGATAAATAATAAGCATATAAGCTAGCAAAATACTGTTACTAGGTAAGTAGTCATTTAACCGAGAACCGATCGGCGCGGTATCCGCGGAGAGGAGCGCTGTTTAATGTTTATAATTTTTTTTAGGCGACTTAGGAGTCTCGCTGACGTCTAATTTTTTGCACAGAGCCTCAAAATGATGTGCTCTTCCCAATAATAAAATTTAAAAAAATATGTAAATGAGCCCATTGACGACACTTTTGAATTGGCATATCAAAAAAAAGTAGTTTTTTCCTAAATAGGGAAAAATTTTGATTAGAAAGTGATTATTAGATTTTTTCAAAGAAAATTAAGGCTTTATTATGCAAAATAATATCAAACTAAGGGTTGTGTTGAATTGAAAGATCCTGTATAAAAACAGTTTTTCGTGCATCTAGAAGAAAGGAAGTATCTAATGTAGAAAATGAGTCCGTTACGAATGTAGGAGATAATATTTTTCTGTTTTTAAATTTTATTCGGCTTTCTGTGTGGTACATGTGTTCGTACATTATTAATTTATTGGTATGAAACTCCTCACGCTCGTGGCAATTTAGTGGAGAATGCCTTGGTGATGCCGATGCCGTTCGGTCAAACTCTTTTTACGTTATTGCCTTCCATGTCTTCTTCTTTTCCTCCTCCCGTTTGATAGTTTTCCTAAACTCGACATGAACACGAAAATATTGAAATTAACAAAAATTTTAGACGCTTAGAAAAACTATAGGTTCTTTAAAAATATATTTAAGAAGTTTTCAAGAATATTTTAATAAATTTCACAAAAGAAGAGAAAGCAGAGACTCATTAAGCACCCTAACAGATCTGAAAAATTTATAACCATCACACTGGATGCATGAAATAACTAGAAAGAAACTTTAAAACTTGCGAGAACACATGGAAATAAAGAGGAAATGAGAAATTTGACTCATTGACACTAAAATCAATTTTCACTGCTCCTGACAAAATTTCCCCAAACCAATCACAGATCCTCAATAAAAAAATGCATATACTACAAATAGAAATGCACCTGAGAAGACACTGAAACCAATTTGAGATAAATAATATCCGAAATTGGGACCAACCGCCGAACTTTTATGTCAAAATGTCAAACTTAACTTACAGTAAAGGCCGGTTCCCACTAGGACCGCCTGTTTTCTCGGTCCGTCTAAAGAGACGGGTATGCCATTGGCAGTAAAATTTATATGACAATGTTCACATTTAGACAGATGCGAGAAAAAGAACGGACAGGGTTTTTAGACGGACGTTTTGCCACTGCGAAGAGCCGTCTAAACTCCCGGATCGGATACAGTGTCAACGAATTTTCTAACTAGACGGAATCAATGTGCCTCCCTCTTATCAGCAGCAAACCACGCCGTGGATACAAGAGGCTAAAGAACCATCCTTTATGTCGATCCAACGTTGTCAAATTTATATTTAGCGATTACGCATGCGTCCATGCAGCCTTTAACCTTCTCTTCGTTGTGACTGAATGTAAGGTGATTAGGCCAGTAGGTAGCATACTGAGCTTACAAGCCAGAGGTCCTAGGTTCGAAACCGGGTTTGGACCTGGACTTTTTGTCTTTTCAGTTTTTCATTTCTTATTTTCTATTTTTATACATAGTTACACTTTGATCAACCGGGTTTGGGACTGGATTTTCATTTTAGTTCTTTACGTCAGGTTAGGTTTGAACGACCGGGGGTCGCGACGCTAAAGATCTGACCGTTACGTTACGTTGCTTCGTTATGTGCCCTGCTTGCGTGCATGTGCTCTCTCCTGAGTCTCTCTCTCGTTTACGAAGCAGCGATTCATATGCTTCGGCCGGGAATTGAACCCGGACCGCCAGCGTGTCAGGCGAACTGAACCACCGGTGCTACATTAAAATTCTATGCAAAACTGGTATTCGCAGTGCTGGTGATCTACTTGAGTTTGTTCGGATAAATTTTTACTATTATTTCCATAATTTTTTTGCGCGATTGATATTTTTTGTTTATTTACAGCATCGGTTGTCAGAACGTAAGGTTGTGTTTACTGGTTTCTAAGTTTAGCACGTCGGTAAGTGATTTACTTACCGTTCAGACGTCGAAAAGTAATAAATATCATAAAAACAATTTCACCAAAATGCAAAATATATTTTAAACTGATCGAGAAGTATAAATGTCACTTTCATTTCGAACAAATTTAAATTATTTTATTCGGAATTTATTTCAATACGATCACGCAAAAAATAGTATAAGCATCTCGAACGTTAAGGGTAATTACAACGTTTGCATGTGGACTCCTCTCGTAATATTGGACAAAATGATAATGAGGATTAGGGGGTCTAGCACATTTACTTTTCGAAATACAGGGTGTTGAAATTTTGAAAACTTGAATGTTTTAATTCGATAACTTTAAAATGGATGGATACATTGATTTGACATTTGGCTGGTTGTTTTTAAATGTAAAAGGGCATATTTTGATAGAAATAGTAGTTTGTGCAACTACTGTGGATATGATTGCCATAACGCACGAGGACGAAGTTTGAGCAAGACGCCGTAGGAGGAGTGCTCAATCGTTCAAGTGCGATATGGACAATTCACACGAGTCGAACAGCATATTTTTTCTAAGACCCACTTAAGAAAAAATCTAGAAAATAAAATTTTCTTTATAAACTGTAATATAACTTCAAATTTAAAATTTAACAATTCAATTTTATGTTTCACTTATTTTTTTGTGGTAAACGTACAGTTCTTGAATGTCCAATTTGTATAAAGCTACGGTTTCCCTTTTTAAATATATGATGCTGTTATAAGTAGATGTTACCAGTCCGACTTCCTCATGGAGGGGAACCGTACCATTATCTATAATAATGAATATTCTGCTAAATATTTCAAAGGTCTACCTGTTGTCGTTATTAATATCAAGCAGAATAATTATTCAAAAATAAAATTAACAATAAAAAAAACTTCTTCGCGGGGAATTGAACCCGGGTCTACCACGTGAGAGTCTGGTTTGCTTACTACTCGACCACCGAGGAATATGCAAATTGTTTATCTATGTATAACGTCAGATGTATTACATAATTTTTGCTTCTAAAGTTCCTACCGTGTGTCCCGCGACACGTTCTACCTTTTTTTTGGTTTTCTATTTCTTATTTTCTGATATTTTTATACATAGTTACACTTTGACCTGTGTCAGTTGGCCGGGAAGCGATAAATTTCAATAATTTTCCCTTCCCCTTTCTCAAAAAAATATTTACATTTGCTGATAAATCAAATAAGTAACGAGAGAAAACTAGACGCAACATAAATATTAAAAAGAACATAATTCACCCCCCCGAATTTATTCACACCATTTAAATAAAAACCAGTTTACATTAACTAAATAGCCTTTGTCTTTATTAACTACGGTTTTTTTTATATTTCCTGTTACATTACCAACCCTGCTTGGCTCTCAATAATTAAACATATTCATATTTTTAAAAGTCCCGCTAAAATTAATTCAACAGGAACGACAGTCACTCATTTGGCAACTTTGGATCGACATAAAGGATGGTTCTTTAGCATCTCGTCTCGTGGATCACCTCGCAAACCTGCTGGCTTCGGTGCTCGTGCGAAGTTTTGTGGAACAAAACGTTGGAGAAATGATCCAGCTGAAAATCTTTCTTATATAATAGAATGCACCCAATGTTTTCTTCTATTTTTTCTCCTTGAATGTCCAACTGATTGAAGCCTGCTGGTGCAAGTGTAAAAAAAAAGTCTTCCGTCTAAATAGACGGTTCGTCTAGGGAAGAACGGGCCCTACAACATATTTCCTTGCAGTAAGAAAGTGGGTAGGAAATCTTGACTTTTCTTCAAGAAATCTTGCTTGGAATGTCAAAATTTGCTAGCGATTTGCGGAAAAATATGTATTTTTTAATAAGTTAAAAATAAAAAGAGACGAAAAAGGACTTTCATCCTGGCAAGATGTTTTTCTTTTTTTCAGTTTACAGTTTTTGCGAAAGCGATGCGCGGCATGTTCTTTATCTTCGGCACGTCTCGACCAGACATAAAGCCGGTCCGGAATTAGAGAAAGGAATGGCCACACTTGTCCCCGGAGTCTATAAACATGGCCACATAAATTTGATGCCTTCTACTACTCGTCCTCTTGAATATTGATGTTACTACCGTGCTATATCACCGGCTGCCAACGTCTTCGAGAATTTCAAACGGTAAAAAAAAGCCTGAAACACCGACCGAGTAATAGTTTTCCAGGTAAAATGGAACGTGCATGCAAAAGAATCTAGGAATTGGTTTCTTTCTTTTCCTTTGTAGTTTGAGTTTCATATCGTGAAATCAATTGCAAACAAATACAAGCTGTGTGATTCCTTTTTGCCCAATATAATAATATAATTTAGATATTCAAAATAGGAATTAAATTCCCTTGATCTGATTTCAACATAACGTCGAACATTTCATTATTATATAAGTATAAATAGAGAAGGTTATTGTCAAGTAAAAGCGTGGTGCAAGACAACAATAATTATATGTTTATCTGTTTTGCTCGAACTTGACCAGTTATATAAATATACATTCAGTATTGATCAGAAGAAGAAGTCGATACAGAATACTTGAAGAAGACTATTCTACATAGTTGAATAGTCACCTACTAGTAATTAATTAACCATTACCTACGTATAAGTATGCTATACGGCTAGGTACTTATGCATAGTATTAGTTTAGTATGTAGTGTAATGTATTTCATGAATAAATCAAACATGTCTCAGTGCTAGAAGTAGTTGTTTCATTCCTCTTGAGATGATCCTCCAAGTGACCCGCAACACCACCTATTCAGAGGCCCTTCCACTCCTATAATCTACGGAAGTATTCATCGACAATACATTCATTACAGCTGTTTCGGTCCAATTTGGACGCAGACAAGATCTTGTCAAAGCATAATCGTCCTAGTTCTTTCATTTTATGTCAGATTTTTTTAAATCACTTCATTTTATACACCGTCTACTGTTATTTTTCACTTATTTGTTGCTTTTTAACGCTATTTTTCCATTCTTTGACATATCCTGTGATTATATCGAAAAATTTAACGTCCCATTTCGACCGCTTGAACCAAATCTTTATTAAATTAAATATTAACCCCTTCCATACACAGAAATGTTCAGATGGATATTTGACATCCTTCGATTTCTTCATTTCTTCTTCTCTTTTAGATCTTACAATGGGGTGTTAAACTGGTATCCGATTTTTGAAATTTCATTAAAATATATCAATACTTATATGCGTACAATAATTTCTTCCTTTCTTACTTTCTCTTATCCTTATGAATTCTCAGGCGTCGGATTGGAGTTCTTCCTGTACCCATTTTTTCCATTCCTTTATGTTCCTGTCTAATGCCTTCATCTCTCCTAATGTTTTCCTTTGTTATTTATAATTTCTTCAAGCTGGTCTATCCATTTCCTCCTGGGTCTTCCTCTTTGTCTTTTTCTTCATATTCCCATTTCCATAACTTTTCTCGCAATTCTATCTTGCTTCATTCTTACTAGGTAGCCAAACCAGTTCAATTGTTTCTTTTTAATATTTGGTATTATTGGGTCTTAATTAGTTATGCTTCTGATTTCTTCGGTCCTTACTTTGTCCCATTTCGTTTTACCTGCTATTTTCCTTAAATATTTCATTTCCATTGCGTTTATTTTTGTTGAGATGATGTTGAGATGAGATTGGCTTGCTCCACTCTCTCCACACATGAAACAATGGCGTGAATTTCCGCCTGAAATGCGGTTTCATAGGATCCTAGAGAGGTTGAAATTTCTGTCCATTGAATTACACTATTAAGTTAAACTACTCTGGTTTGTATTAAAACGTTTCTACCATTGAAAAGAGATATATTTTTTAAATAACCGTAGAAACAATAAAAAAAAACGAGCCAGCCCGCTTCCGAAACTCATAAACATTCCAAATTCACACTCTTTTAACCCTCCTTCTTCCGAACGTCAAAATAACACTCGATTTCATTTTATTGCTTTGTTTTATTATGCGAAAAAGAGAGACAGCGCGAGAGAGCATGACGTTAAATCAACTTATACGCGGGAGAAGGAAAGAGAAAGAGAGAGAAAACATAACATTAAATCAACTGCGATGTGTATTTGACGGTTCGCCAAATGTGCCGGTGTATGATCATACGATATACATTACAGAATCACTCCCTTCGTCCCTTTTTCAATGCTGCCCTTCGATTGCAGAGGCGGTTACAGGAGATAGAAAAGAAAAACAATAAAAATCGCGTTAATAGGGATTTAAAAAAAAATTTTCGCCCACCTTGGCTAAAAACTAATCGTATGAATATTCAAATTGGGGCGGAAAATATTGTTTAGCAACTTAAGGGCGAAAAATACATTTTTCCTACGATCACATAGGAAAGTGATATACAGATCACGTAATTTCTTATGGAACCTTCCTGGATTACACAAGTACGACAAGGAAAATATGAGAAAAACAGCTTGAAAGAGAGAGAAAGTATAACTGTTCGCGCGCATCGGAGGATTGCACTCAGGTCTAGGGGATGGCCGAATGTTGATTGTCCTTTACAGAGAGAAAGAGAATTCACTAGTAGGTGGTATTC
>CAJUYG010000182.1:0-32383 GCA_910591675.1 Galerucella calmariensis
ACTTATTCGATAAAAAATGTAACGGTTTCTAATAGACTTTGTCAGTCCTTGTTACTTCTAATTACGAATGAATTTTTTAAAAGCAAAAAAATTGCAATTATTCTTCAAATTGATACTAAAATATTAAACATTTCAATACAAGCTCCTTATCCAACAGGTATCTTCTACTATTGTTTTACCATCACATTAAATCTACGTGGAGGCGGAATATTTATCAATTTTTAAACTGGTAAACTTGAAACATAATTATACACTTAATGCTTGGATTGCGCCATAAAGGTGTGGATGTCTTAGAAATAAATAAGGTGTTGGTTTGGTTCATCAAGAAAAATACGATTATTAATATTGTGGTTACTATAAATGAATTCCAAGTGTGACTATAGAATAGAACAATGTATTTTTATGGGTCGCAAGCGTACACTGTTGTCACTCTTCACAGGCTGCTACTCGGGTCCTTTTTGAGGAGTGCACATAATTAATTGTTTTTTCCAGTACTACACTGTGAAGTTGACAATTTTTGCTTCTTCTAGCCAACTGAAAAGTTGAATTTCTCTATAAGTGGTTAGTAATTGTTCTATTATTAACCGACGTAATAATGGAAAAATTCAAATATTTTGAGAATTCAGGGTTAGTAGTTCAACAAAAACTTGTGCAAGATAATTTTGTATACCCAGGAGATTGTCTTTAACATATTTGCTGCTTGAAATTACCTATCAAGATAAAATTATTGCCATTAGTTTAAAATTTTACCAAAAATGACTCGCACTAATGCCACGCCTTGTATATGAGAGAATAAAAATCTATTAAAGCCAGAACTTTTCAATGATTAATAAAAATTTATAAAACTGAATAATTTGTATCTAATAAATTAAATACATGGTGAATCAAAACTCAAGTAAATTATTTTCTCGATAACATTTAATTAGAATACTCTGTATTTTATCCCTATTACCAGTATTTCTTCTATTTTATTCTTTGTCGCATGAGCAAGGTTGTTAGTTTTTGAGATATTTCCATTTTTCTATACAAAATATCAATTCGGTATGTAATTGTAAAATCTGTCAAAAACAAAAACCGTATCCATTCTACAGACTTCAGCATAGTCTTCCCCAACCCGTAAAGAACTTCAATCTTCACTAAGTAGTTGGAAGAATACATAACTCAATAACACCCTCCTTTATTATATTTTTGCTACCCTTACAATGCCATATTTTTCTGGATAAATTTCCTGAACACGACTCATTAACCACCCATTTCTTAGTGCTTTTTCATCCACTATTATAGTTATAAAGATACTTGTGCCTGTATACAACTAAATAAAATTAATAGTACACTGAAAACTTTGAGAGGAATGAATAATGGAAAAAATCAAAAACATTATTAGTAGATATCGCAGAATAATAATTATTCTAACATTTGGTACAAGGTTCTTCGTTCGAGAGCTCTGAGAGCTTAATCCCTGATGAGTGTAATACCTAATACTTTGAAAACATTCTTGATTATTATTTCAAGCTTAATTAAATAAAAAAGACGTTTACTAAAGATCCATGTTAATGAACTAAAAAAATATAGAGATATGTCCAGTGTCACTAGTTCCTGTCTAACATTAAAAATAATAACAGTTGTTCAGGTACCTCAACAATAGCTTATTTATTCTTATTATCAAAATTGCATCATAACGTTCATTTACGAAGATATAGAGGAGCGTGAGATCCCCAAATAGATGTTTAAAAAAAGAAAAACTGACCAAACTGAGTGTTTCGAGATGAAAACCGACGAAAAATCTTCCACCAAGACAATCCCACAAAGATCCAAAAACAATTGCAGAGCTTTTAAACCAAGAAAATATCGAATTGTTGTATTATCCTCCATACAGTCCCGACCTAAGTCATAACGACTCTTCCACTTATCCAAAAATTACGAATGAATTGCAAGATCAAAGGTACCAGATTCCAGAAGATGCACTCTACTTTATTTTGAATGAAACAACAGGAGAATGGAGCAACTACTTCCAGGCCTGGTTACAAAAGATGCAAAAGTGCATTTCTTTTCATAGTGTTTAAAAGTTATCTAGAAAGAGAGACCGAAAAATGTATAACATCTTTATCAAAGCATGTGATTATTTTCTTTCTAACTTGAAATGGGAAAATGGATCATGGAAATTGCTGATGTTGATATTGGAAGAAACTAAAACACTTAAAAAGGGTGACGCCAACGCTAAGTTAATCAACCCCCAAGAAAATTACAGACTTTATCAAAAAACTTCTATGCATAATAATAGATTAGACTCACACCCAGAAGTTCTTTCAGAGTGGGGTGTAGTGAGGCATATAAAAGATCATACAACTCAGTAATTCTGGAATGGAATCGAATCTTTATTTCGAATGAACTATTTAAATATTGAAATTAACAAGTTGAAGCGAACCTTTTGGACTCTCTAATATTGTTCTATAAGTAATTTTCGTTCATTGGTAAAAATGGAAAATGTTGAAATCCTGATAATAAGAATAATAGTTAAGTCTAACTTCCCCAACTTCATATCGATCTTATAAGGATTTCAATGGTTTCATATTATTATTCTTTTATAAAGGTATAAATGAGGTACGATCGCTGAACATTACACCACCCCAACAGATTACTGTAATCCTTTGGGTAGGCAGCAATTTCATGAGGAACAATTAGTGTCATTTGAAGACCTTGGCCACTCTAGATCCTCTGACCCATTCATCTCTTACGAATATGTATACCTGTAGGCAAGATCCATCGACACGGCCTTGAAAGCCAACCGTTGTGCTCAGCCGACTAAAGGCAGCTCGGTCTCGAGTACATATAGTTGTAACCCTCATGTGACCTAGCCTGTAGATTCACTCTATGAAGTATTCATCGAATAGTTGTTGAAATGATATGGCAAAACATACCCTGGAAATGGGCAACGTAGAAAAAGAGGATAACTATTGGAAAAACCTAGTAGGGCTAAGACAATCAAAGATACTTCTGGGAAACTAGGACAAGGTGAAAACAAATAAATGTCTAAGATCGTACTGGAAGTTTTGACTGGTGTGGTAACAGAACACATGTGACTGAATGGGTACCTCAAACAACTCAAACGAGTGCTGCAAGAAGAAAGTAGATTCTCTGGAATGGAAAAATGAACATGCATTCACATAGGAGAATACTGGATAGGATAGGACACTTACTGTTCATCCGGATATTCAAATCTTCCTTCAGGAAATATGTCTAAAGTCTCTGATACTTTCGTCTGGAACTAAGTAAAGCAACAAATCTCTTAGGTCTCAGTCAACATACATACATATTATCCTGGAAATTAGCTCTAGTAATGAAGCTAGAGCATCTCATCTGTGGGTTTATTAAATCAAATAACGTTTCTACATTTCCTCTCGGGGACGTGATATTCTCTCAATTATTCATCATATCGATGAACCCTTTGAACAACAATTGGTCTCGGAAGATGACAATATCAAGGACAAACCTGGAGAGAGTGTCTAGGATAGAGACGGATATTCGAAGGAAGAAGCTGCTACTGGAATAGAGGGCGAGGAGCTAACTCACAAATAAGAAGCTCACTCAAACACTTCCGTATTGGAGGACGTACTCTCTTCCATTGCACTGCGGCTGTCTTTTGAACTCAAAGTTAAAATCAAGAGTGGTATGGGAATACAATGAAAAACTGATGAACTAACCAAAGATGACTTATCAGCTTCATATTTTGGCTCCAATCATGCGCTTTGGGAAAGATTTCATAAAAAAACCGTAGGATCACAAAACTGACCTGTCACTGCCTAATGGAAGGACATTTGTACAAAATGTGACTGTGCAATGGAGAAGTATGCTGCAAAAAATGTGTAAAGGGATAGGTACGGTGTTTAACTGCAAAAGGCCTAACTAACCAACCGGCGAAGAACATGTACCCACTGGTATAGGTGACCTCATTACGAAACTCATATCAGTGTCGTTTAGATTGACATTACATATTGGTATTATGTATTTCCGTGAGTGCGTAAAATGCTTTTCAACACGAGTTAAGTACTATACTTTACCTACGACCTACTTGTACTTGTATATTTTTAATAATTTTATTGTATAACATTCAATTCCATAATATTAGTTATTATAATAATTGTTTATAGTAACAGTACAGTTATTAAACACAAATCATAAATCGGTTCCTTTGCTTGTTGAAGCATACGAAACAACAGTTACATTATTAGAGGTGCTTGGTGAACTTTCATCTCCATCTCTATTACTCTATATTACCAATGAAAGGAGCACATTAAAGTACTAACGTTTAATCATTATTAATATATTGTTGATAATCAAAAGTCTATTTTTCAATTATAATCAATACATACTTAGCTCTTTGTGCTTTTCATAGTTAAACGTGGCAATATCGAATGTTTTCAAATAGTAAATTTTCAATAAAATGGCGACGTCTATTGACAGTTGCTAAGATGTTGCTAGGGAAGCCGTGCGATTTACTTTACAAATGTGCGTTTTTTTTACCGTGCGTAATAGACATCATTACATTGATGCCGACTGTGTGTTATTGACTGATTACAGGGGGGATCGTAGGTAAAGGAAATTACCCTACGGATTGCAGCACACCAATGCAAAGTGAAACATGTGCTGTTCTTTCACCAGCAGGTTGCCAGAATAAATCTCCGATGTATCGCCAGCGACCGAGTATACGCACGCCTGAAAAAGTCCAAAATGCTGAGGCACAAATGGCGACGGCACCAGCATCTGAACAAAAAAAATTAACTTCTGGAATTTTTAAGGAGACATCCCTGACAATTATCATATGTACATATTTATTGTTTATATTGAGACCAATAGATGTACTATATAATGATGGGAGACCCCATAGTACATTTGAAAAGTTACCAGTACCCCGTTACTGTCCTGTGAGACCAATAGATATACTCCTTTTTTGAAAAGCTGGGAATGTGGTTAAGTGCGGATGTAATTTGGACGCTAAAAGATTAATGCACTTTTTACAACATGTAAACTGGGCGCCAAGACCGAAGGGTCATTTTAATCCTATGTGTATTTTGGGCGCTAACTTACCTACCTAAAAATCTATCAACCCTCCCTCTAAACATCAAACTAAAAAAAAAATAAGAAAACCCAGGCCCAAACCAGGTTGATCAAAGTGTAACTATGTATAAAAATATCAGAAAATAAGAAATAGAAAACTAAAAAAAAAAACAAGAAAACCCAGGCCCAAACCCGATTGATCAAAGTGTAACTATGTATAAAAATATCAGAAAATAAGAAATAGAAAACTATTGGGTTTTTCCAAATATTGGTGGTTAAGTTATTTTATGACTCGACCTACCTGCACTTCTTAGCGCCCAAAATACATGTCGGATTATCTACCTTTCTTGGTCAGACAGGTAAAGAAGGATTGTTAGCGCTTAAATTACACCCGCCGGTGGTTAAATTAGTACTTTCTACGCCTATGGAAACGGCTCAGGCCAATGAGTGTCACAGTTCAACAACTAAACAATTTGAACGGAAAGTTAAATATAGTGATTTTACTAGATTCCAAATAAGGAATAGTAGTAGATTTGATCATTACGCACAGAAAAGAAAAGGTGTGAATAGCATGAAAAAAAGGAGGAAAAAATAATAGGACTAATAAAAAAGTTTCTGGTGAGGTTAAAATCGCCCTTGAAACCAAAAAACGAGTTTTAAATTCCAAGTAACCCGAATAAAAAGATAGAAACTGCCGCAGACTTGGGAGACGAAACAGAATTAAACCTAATAAAAATCAGACCTTTTTATATAACCTACAATTACAATGCAAATTTGAAAAAAAAAACTGGAATCAGAGAAGTGTATTCTAAATTTTAACGTCTCCCTTTCTCCGTATTACTTCGGATTTTAAATCGAGAAAAATATATAGCAGTTTACGTAACTTGCTTATAAATGTTACTTTTTTAAATGAAACTAAATATCGAATTATTTTAGAATTTTCATATATATTTTTTAACACGTTGAATGCCTCTGCCAAAACGCCTCAACACACTGTGATACTTTTTAAGGCCATTCAAAGCCGTCTAGTAAACTAGACATCCTGTTATGGGCATTATTTTACCCTAAATGGACCACAACGTTCCAGCTCCCAGATGACATAAAACTATTATTCAAAAAGTCCGTCAAGGAGTCCTGGCAAAATTTTTGGCACAACAGCAAAACAGCCCTTTACGACATACAACCATTAATCGGCTGTCTCTCCCTCGATTTCCTAACCAGGAGAGAAGCTGCTATCATTAGACGATTGCGGATCAACCATACCAGATACACACATGGTTTCTTGATACACCATTACATACAAGCGCCTAGACCTAACACCAAACCTGAGAGAGCTTTTAAACTGCACTCCTTCCTCCTTCCTCAAATCAACTAACCTCTACCACAAAATATAAACTAGATTGCTATTTTACCGAGTATTTTACATGTTTTATGTTTTAAGATAGTGTATGTATTTATAATATGTCTTTTTGTCTTTTGTACAGTGCCAATGGCCATAGTTGTCGAGGCACTTAAATTCTAATAAAAAATAAATCAACTTCAATTAAAATCATGCTCGAACAAAAAAAGTTGGACGCCAAAAAATCTTGTTAAAAACTAATACTGAAAATTACCTATTTGCTTTTTTTTCATTTAAAATGAAAAAGAAGCAGGTTATTATAATATGTTAAGTACTCGTAGATTTAGCGCTAGCGACCAGAGAGAACCCGTTTGTCTTTTGTACCACATGTTGCTATATTGTGCTTAATATAACGGAAAAATAACGAAATTATTGTCTAACTCTTCAGATATAGCCCAAACAACAATTAACCGATTCATATTAATGGCACGGAATAAATCGAACTATAGAGAAGGAATATCCAGTATATCCGGTATATCCAGTACACTGTACGCTGTCACTCAACGTGTTAAAATGGAATTCTCTAGGAACAGTTGGTTTTATTAAAAAAAGTAATGAGCAGATTCCTACACAATAAATTTGCTTATAAATGGTTTTCTAACCTACCATTGTCTCATACTTTTTGTAATCTCGGAACTCATATTCTTCATTAGCCTTTCAACATGAGGTCTTTCCGACTTTTCAAACTATGTGTTTGTACTACCACAATGGACTTTAGCGAGAGTGAAGTGCAAAATGGACCCGCTCACCACAAACTTAACCTAACTACCGAATACAAGCGAGATAACTTGTAAGAGACAGTTAGTATTTGGCAAAGCGTAAACCGGGTGCAATGATCTCACCTCACACTACATTACAGACCGATCCAATTGAGAATTGAATCAGAGACAAAGTTGATCATGGACGTAGATGTTCATAATAAGCAACATTTTTTTACAATTTGAGGATGAAACTTACATCATCTGCTCTGTAGTTAATTACTTAATTACTTTTTCCTGTGAAATTTGCCAATAGATGTCGAAGTTAATATCTGGAGACGTGAAAGCTTATTTTAAAAAACTAAATTTAACCACCTGGCAAAATCATTGGAATCAAGTAACTTCAATGCTACGTAACATTCAACCAACAGTGAACCAACTTACCAAATTTGGTTTATCCAGACGAAACATGGCTATTGTTCGTAGACTACGTATTGGACACACTCGACTTACACAAGGATATATAATGACATCATCTTCTTTGCCACGAAGCTAACAATAAAACATCCTCTCTGAGTGAAGACATAGGAGACATTCAGAATAACAAAAATCAAGTGTATAAGGCGATAGCAGCTCATAAACAAGATATAATGGAGTTTGTTCAGCCATTCTTTGCCGTTACGTCATAATGGGTGACGTATTCTGCTGTTTTACGTATGTCTTATATTACTTGAATGTTATTTTACACTCAACCTCAAAATTATAATCTATGGCATCTGTTGAGAACTGTTTTTAAAATATGACAATTGACAACTAGTATAACGTAAGCCTTACAAAAATATTGAAAAATACTTTTCAAAATACACAGACCGTTCAACTAAGAAGAAACAACTACTGCTCGGGCTATATGCCCCGATAGATATTGAATTACCCTTCTAAGTTAAATGGGGCTGGGATATCTAATGTAGTGCAATGAAAAAATAACAGAAGAAGAAAGTATAAATGTTTTTTGGTAATTTTAAATGTTTCACTTTAGGTTAATGGTATCCAAAGTTACAAAAAAATTAATTTTAAATTGTTTACGTTCAGTAGTCTATCTGGTCGTAAAAACTACGACAAAGAATCAAAAGCAGAGATGAATACATCTCACAGTATTTGATTACATTTTTATTAACTCCGCTCTTAATACCTTCACACAAAAGAATCCACTTAATCAACTGTTGTACGTTGTTTATTATACAAAGATTTGATTATCAAGTTCCAACAATAACGGATGGATATAAAGGCGACGCACTGTGTATGATGACTAGTAATGGTTAGGTCGACATTCTTTATATAAATGGATGGTTCGATAATAAAAAAGTTAATAATAGACGTTCTGTGGTGTAATTTTGAGTCATTTAACCGTAGAATACAGTGTTATTTTTTACCTGCCATAACACTTAGAAGTATCGGTTGTGAGAATGTGGTAACATTTTATAAATTGCACTATTATAGATCGTACAGTATAAAACCGTTTTCCATGACCAAGCCAAGCACTTGAAATAGTATGACTCATATAGTAAATATCAAATATAAGTTTATCAAATTTTTTTTTTTTGTTTAAATGACGCTTTACGGATAGTGGAACATTATTCACAGTTGCAACTTGCAACCTCCAGCACAATTAATTGAAGTCAGTCATTATCTCAGATACGTACCTAAAAGTACCGAATCATCCCAATCCAATCGTTTTGTCAGCTCCCTCCTTATAATCGGTGCCCAGTTTTTAAGAATACCTGCTAAGAGTCTGTTCAAAGTCTCCTTGAGAAATTTATTTTCGCCTTTCACAGAATCCCGATTACTGCTTCCAGACGGATTTCTGTGCTCTCAGCGTGTTCAGAGGCGTTAAAGATTCAATTGCTTCGCTTATTTCTAAACTTGAGGCTATTCCAAAGCGATTTATTCCGATTTTAATGGCCATTTGCAGCGACTCACTGTTTAAGTGTACTTAACTAAGTAGAACTTAAAATCCAAGCCTCCCTTAAAAATATAACCCTTGCACCATGTCAACTATAGCTCGACTTAGCTAAGTAGCATGCAGTTTGGCATCAATGCAAATTCTAAGGAATTTTTAGTTTAATTTAAGTGATTGGTAACAGTGCTTCGACTTCAAATGCCATAATTTAGCGACAGATGTATTAAACACAAGGTCTGTAAACTTGGTTTTATTACCTGTCATCAGGAAACTCCAGACGATCTTCTATTAAACTTAAAATAAATATAACAGTTTCTTTGTAAAATCTAAATGTCCATTGAGTGAAGAAAATAATTTGGCCGAATAGAATATTCGTCTCGGAAAACCATATTCTATTATTTCACATTTAAATCGTCGTTGAAACTATCCGTTTTCTTATTGCAATACAACAAACCACCAGCCAACAAGCAACTTTTAGGTTAACAGAATTTAAGTTTTGTTGTTGACGGCTTAGGTTAAGGGAGGTTTAAATTGAGTTTGACATACGGTGCAACAAAAATATTAACTTTAAGTGGTCCTTAACCCTAAGCTTCACCTAAAATAGTCGGTGCAAGTGGCCATAAGACATTTTCTGACTTTTTGAGAAACTGATGTCAACAGACATTGTTAGACCCACTGAAAAACCGAAGTGACTCAACCACCTCGTCAAGGGTGTTAGACTATGAGCCCATGGGGAAAAAGTGTCGCGATTTGAAACAGCAGCAAACCCATTCAGAACTATAGTTTATCATGCCACCATCGGTTACAGCACTACGGCGTTCATTTTCTCTTGTGCAGAAAAGCGCAGTGGAAAACTGAACATTTTATTTTTTACCTCCGAAACCGTGATATGAAACTGTACGCCGTTTATTACATTTGATAGTAGAATCGTAGGAGATCGGTCTAGACTCTATGACGTTCAAAAATAATCGTTTTTCTTCTAAAGTAATGTGCTAGAAGGACATTAACAATCGATGACGCACACCAAAAAGGTTATGAAGTCTATTCTTCCTTTTGACTCGCTTTGGAAGACGACATTGTATTTTTCAGTTATCCAACGCAAGTAAATTTCCTAGACTATCAAAAGCTCACGTCATATCTTAGATAAGCCTGACAAATTAACGCCCTAGGCTGCTAAAATCTCACGGTGACGATCTTGCATCGATGTTTTCCAGATGTCCTTGACGTTATTCCATTAACCGAGAAGTTACAGCCTTGATTAAATTCGACATTCTACGGATATTAACAGATTTATCGCCAAACATCTAATTGAGTTCATCGAAATAATTATCCTGGAAAATGTTGATTTAATAATATTTGCTTTAACTCCGAAAAATTCTGTTCTAGTTTTTCGCTTAAAATACCTCAGAATAAGCGTGGTATGATGTCTAGAAAGATGTATCGAGCACGTTCACCAGTACATGAATTAGAGACCAGTCTCCGGAATTCTGGTTTGTTGTTGGATGTGAATATGTTGCTGTTATTACAGCTTTAACATTTCCTTCACTGAAGGATACTCATCATCGTCTTCAGTCTGTGATTAGGATCACAGAGCTCTCGAACGGAAAATATATACCTTGTTGTTGCTTCTATTAAGTAAACGGTTACATTTTTGAAAATATTTTGTACTTTGTAAGGCCCTAATAGTCTAAAACTTTTATTCGATATATACTCTCATTTTCGCTTACTTCTTCGTTATAGCGACAAAAGCAATGAAGCTTGTCATCCGTAATCGATTCTATTGAAATTTCCGCGTTAATGAAACCACACTTTGACGTTGACACACCTACGAAATGAAGCTGAGCCAGGCGTTTGCAGTGATTGGAACGGCTACACACAAACACCACTTTATGTCATTTCAACTTCGTGAAACCGAAGCCTAAGCTATTTTGTGTTGCCTTCACCCGTACAAGATCCAACTGACTCAGGAATTCAAAGTTAATATTTGACGGGCTGGTAACATTTCCAAAAAAATTTATTGTTAATAGCCGGTTTGTGTATTTCTGTTTGCTACAGCTTTTCTTTGAATATCTAAAATACATTTTAGTATACTCTGATTCACAAACGTACATCGCCAATCGTTAATTGGGAGGATAAATATTTTAACGATACCTAACAAGTATTTTCATATAAGAGTGTTTATTGTATGTGAAAATATCTCGAAAAGCTTGAAAGATTTCCAAATATGTTTTATTTAAACTATAATATCATAAATACATTATATTTTTATGTCAACCTATAAAATGTGAAAACGTTACGCTACTGAATGTCAATTTTACAATTTGGCGCTGGTTTTCACAACAAGCTCGCGCATACGACTGCAACTTCAAGTCGGTTCTTCTTACGTGAAACGAAGTCTACAGACAAATATTTCTTTGTTAAAATTCCAATTATCACTCAAGGTCAATTTCTTTATTGTTTACCAACGTCTTGGAAATTTTATTGAAACAAATTACCGACTGCTAGTATTTTTAATGAAATGTTTTTCTACAATTTACGGACAAAAACGTATCCAGGCTACGAACTAGAAAACTATTCTTTACCTGTAAATTTATAGTTACTTACATGGAGTAGGTGTATCATCAATTTGATATCCATTTTCCAGATTGGTTTGTCGTTACCATGATTCCATTCCGAATCCATTCTTGTATGGAAATTGATGATCTTTTTTTTATTTCATGAATACCCCGAGCTTCTTTCTGTATTTTCAATGTTGGAAATCGTCTAGATTAAAAAGTTTTCCCTTTTTCTTATACCATACCCTGAAAATGGGTTTCGGCTGCGTTATATCAGGAGCGTAACATTTTAATATTTTAGGATAGATTGTTTGTTTAACTCTCTGAACAATGAACATACTATCATAAGTAATTCATGTCAAGTCGGATGATATTATTATGTACAAAAAAGCTACTGTATGTTTAAATTATTCTTTATTTACATTTGAGCACGAACTAGAGCCAACAGAAGTTTTGATATCGAAAAATACTATAAAAATGTACTTAAATGTAAGTAAAACTTGATGTGGAAATATTCACAATAATTAGATTTTATTTGGAAATTTATATTATTAACAAGAAAAAACAAGCATAGATTTCGTTTATTGAATTGAAAAATAATAAAAATAGCACTCAACTTGGTTGGAATATAGTACTTAGTTAAAAATAAAACAACAAACGTAAAAAAGATATACCTAATAAAGATAGAAGATATAATATTTTCATATAAACACAAAACTTACAAATATCGTTGTCAGTTGTATCAAAAAAGCTGCAGAAATACCAACATAAATTCAAATTGCTTCTCTTAGTTTGAAAACAAGGTATAAGGTACTTATTTCCGATAGATTTAAAAGACGATCCAAAGATGGACGCTCTTCCTTATACTTTAATTTTTCTAACATCGTTCAGAAGTGAGTAAAGAGTCAAAAGTAAAGAGTAAACACCAAGCCACTTTTTTTAACACGCTTATATTAGCTTCACTTGTATGTATGTTTGTTTGTAACCGACTCCTTTGGACTCAATTTTGACCCACTTCCACTTGAAACGAACAGGTTAATTCGAAATGCTGCATACAAGTCAAAGACCTATGTCAATACAATATAGAAATAAAATAAAGGGTATTTTTGAATCTGGCGCCGTGGCTTAGTTGGTTAAAGCGCCTAACTAGTAAGCAGGATATCGCGAGGCTTAATCTGTCTGCGGCCTAATGGTTTTTTTCATATTTGGTATATATTACACCAAGTTATGATACATTACAATATAGTAGTAAAATATAGGGTGATCCATTTATTACATGAAAAAAACACGCTATAGAGGCAATCGAACTACAAAGTGAGAAACACGGTGAGAAATAATTCTTAATTCAAGAATAAAATGATCAACGAGAAAATTTATGGTTATTAATACACAAGCATTAAGCGGGATACTAAACGTGCCAAAGGCGAGTTTCGTATGGTTAATGCGAGTGTATTAATAACCATTACATGAGAGTTGCATACACTATTTTTTCTACGAAGAAATTTGATTTAAAAAAATATATAACGAAATGTACTACCCGGGACACGAACCCGGAATGTATAGATCGAAAAAAGCCTTTTGCAGCGCCCTTACCCACTGTGCCACGGGACCACATGGTAGGGTAATAGCATAAAGCGAATAAGTATTTTCGGTCTGGTGATCGACATTTCTTTTAAAAACTAACGCAAAAGATTTAAACTGTCATAAAACACTTGAATCTCTTAGAAACTGTCAAACATTCTACAGAAAATATTGGGTATGCCTACTTGGTGATTTAAAAATCTAGATTTCTGTTGGTCAATTTTTCAGTTTCATAATGAAAACTAGTGTTATAATGAGTATCATTATGAAACTGAAAATTGGCATTTAATTAACAACTTATAGTATAGGAGTAGAAAAATAATCTTTTGATACGGCTATGTAATCTTTAATAAACAGGACTTTTGGCCTGTCCAAACCTTTTTTTATTGTTCTGTACAACTCTTGATTATAAAAGACCAATTAAATACCGAAATTAGTTTGGGTATATTAATGAAAATTTTATTAAATATGTAGATTATTCTGTAATAATATTTAAAATGACCGTACTAAGTTTTGCATTAGAAATCAAGTTTCATTACTCTCTCGTACATAAAAATAGACTATAATATATCGAAATTATTATCAATACTTTTTCATTGAAGTGGAATAAACTGGAAAAAGTTTCATTTATAAAGTAATAGTAGATTCCACACAGTAAGTATCCAAACAGTAAATTCAATAGTAAAAATAATCATAAAACAATATCAAACCTGCCACTTAGTGTTTGTAACGATAACGTACATTAAAAGTGAAAACCTAAACTACAAAAACGCTCGTTAGATTGTCGTAAAATATTTTTTACATTGCCGACCATTTGTTTTCAGTCGTTACAATCATTAAAACTCCCTTTGATGTTTTCATAAAAATACTGAATCATTGATCATTCACTGATGCTATACTTTTAATATAGGATTTTTACGATAAAAAGACGATTTTTTTTAGTTACTTTCCTGCTTATCAAAATAAATATGAATTCACCAACCGTAAATACAATTTATCCTTAACAGCCAGGGCAATTTACAGCTAACGGGTTGGCAAAACAAGACGTCAGATCAACTGGTAAAATTCCCCAGTTTGTTTTGACGTTTATTGACATTCGATCACCGTCTAATATTTACGTTTAAGTTGTTTTGGTGGTTTTAAATTCATTGTTTTTTCAAAAAAAAACAGTTATTTTCATAACTAACTATTTATGCAAATCTTCAGTGTGTGTCCAGTCATCTTAGAGGTTTCACCTCGGAATTTAAGATAACCGGCTAGAAACTCGTACAAACCTTTATTTTAGCAACCTTAAACTTGTCTCAAAACCAACTGACGATAGCGTGTGCGCGACCTATAGATAACTAAGGTCAAAGGTCAAAAAATCGATTTTTTTGCGCATTTTTCGCAAATATCTCGTTCCCTGTCAAATTTACGCTATTTGTATTTATTATAAATATTGTAGAGGATAAAATTCTCTCCTACTTGTTCCAAAAATTTTTTGATATCTCAAACCGTTTTTGAGATAGAGGGCGGTGAGCGCGCAGTCTTTCACTATGTTCGGTATCATTCAGGTTCAATTTATAGTCTCGGTCGAAAACACGCTGTTCAAAGCCTGTTAATTATTTGAAAATATATAATTATAAATAATTTACATTTTTTCATTAAATAGCACATTCAATATAATAATTTTTTTCATAAATTAAGTATATCTTCATTTAATAACACTTACCTCTTTGTACAATTAGAAAATTATCAACAGATATACTTTAATTACATTTTAATTATATTCAGTTTTATACTAATTACTTCCCAAGTAAAATACTAATTACTTCCTAAGTAAATAAAAGGCAAGAAATAAATTTTTTTATTTAAAAATTTGTGGCCTGTTTTGTTTTGATATCAACAGATTTTAATTTTTCAATCAGCAAATTAATAAATTTTTCTTTATTATTTCGATTAGATAGGAATTTTCCTTGGGCAACAGGTACAGCCATCGTTTCGTTAAAACAAACTTGACCGAGACTATAGATTGAACTTGAATGATACCGTACATAGTGAAAGACTGCGCGCTCACCGCCCTCTATCTCAAAAACAGTTTGAGATATCAAAAATTTTTTGAAACAAAAGTTGTAGAGAATTTTATCCTCTACAATATTTATAATAAATACAAATAGCGTACATTTGACAGGGAACGAGATATTTGCGAAAAATGCGCAAAAAATCGATTTTTTTGACCTTTGACCTTAGTTATCTATAGGTCGCGCACACGCTATCGTCAGTAGGTTTTGAGACAAGTTTTAGGATGCTAAAATAAAGGTTTGTACGAGTTTCAAGCCTGTTATCTTGAATTCCGAGATTCTTACCTTATTTTGACTAAAATGACTGGACACAGTAAATGACAAGTAACATCTTTGTTAAGCTATTTTGAACGAGAATGCCGAAATGGGGGCCCGCTTCTCCCGCTTACTGCTGTAAGAGACGTAAGTAATAGTATTTGTATTCATTATTATCAATTATTTTTTATTATTGTTGTTACATAATATGTAAATGATTGAATGTTTTTAATGTTTTGTCAAACATTACAGAATAAAATATTTTTATTCTGTAATCTTTGTTTTAGTAAAGAAAAAAACTACAGCTTGGCAACATCACAATATTTTTATCAACAGTAAAAACACAAGAGCTTTTTTTTATCGGATAAATTTCTCTTTGCAACGAAACACTAATCACTAATTTTACGAGAAAAACTGACATGATAAAATCGCGACACCGAAGGTGGAGCGATTTTATCTAATGTCAGTTTTTCGAGCAAATTTACTGATTGGCGAAACTTTGAGTTGAAAAGAAATTTATCTGATAAAAGAAAAGCTCGAGTGTTTTTCGGCAAGATAAATTAACGACAGAATATTGAAATTATAAGTAACCAAACTTGCGACTCATTGTCATTGTGTAAAAGTGACGTCCGCTTACTAGATATTGAGGAGGAGGAGTTTTTATCGTGATAAAAAAGGATGCACCTTTTTTATCGATGTCAAAGTGACAATAACATTTTCAGGTATATGACATTTTAACGTTGGAGTTAATTCATCGTAGATAAACCTTAGTAGTTTCGTGCTACTCTTAACTTTACAGATCCTTCTAAAACAATAGAAAATGCTAAAACTCCAAGGATCTTCCAAGAGGAAAAAGCATGCCATATAATAAAAAATGTAGAATACAAATTACCGGATAGTTTAGCAGCATTAAGCACTGATCTTTGGTGTAATAAGGACTAGAAATGCCTAAAAACTCAGTGGGCTTCAGGACACTGAAACAGTAGGGAAGAAAGGACATCGCAGATCAACCAGAAAAAAGAGGAACAGAAACACCCCTTTCGGGACCTACTTCTTTGGATGATGGTTGTCATCAAATATAGGATTCTAACCAATTCTTGTATATATGTTATTTATCTCGCTTTTACAAATTGTTATCAGCGTAATGGGTTGATATGAAAAAAGTACTATAATTTATCCCAACCGGACGAAAATAAGTTTTTGTTGCACAGCTTGGATAAACTAAAACTTTTCAACGCCGTCGAAAAACTTCAAATGAAGTTTTTTTTCTCGCTCGTTTAACGAAAACTCGGATTTGTTTCCGAGAGCAACGAAAAATTAGGTCACAAGGCAAAAAAGCGTTATCTTCGGACTTCGATAATTATTTTTAGTTAAAATTCATCAGACTAAAATATTTTACAGTAATCCGACTTCCAAGTTTCATTTGAAATATTCTCCGTTCAAGCAAAATGTGCAAAACGGTTTGAATTTATTTTGTTTATTGAAGGTATCTATTTGAAAAACATTACAAAAATAATATAGACAATTTAAAATAAATACAGTAGAAAAAATTGACCTTTACCCTGACGTCATACCTACTAACCTCGCGAAATCAATCAATGAGTCAAAAATGGCTACAATTACTTTGTCGTGTGCGTAAATACGTTGACTGCTTGTTTATCTTGTTCAGCCACCGTCTAAGAAGTGGGGTTAAGTTAGAAATATTCATTAAATGCGAAACAGAAAATTCTGTACTTATCGTGGAATAAAAATAATAAATTAGAGGTCATGAAAAAAACCGATTTTATAGAATTTATCTGAATGCTAATGATGGAACGATTTGAACAAAACTCGATGTATCAAAATAATGACAGTTGTCATAAGAGGTCAAAATAAATTCTCATGAATACAACCGATTAATCGTTTTTGGTGCTATCTCTTTTCAACATTTGGAAGTAATAATTAGAGTTACATAAGAACGTATGTCATTGCTTGAAAGACAAGTGTACGTATATTGTATGATGTGTTTTTACTGTCAGTAGAAAAGGATGAGGTATATAAAGTTTGTGTTTACTACTATTCATTGTTAGTGACGTCAGGGTAAAGGTCAATTTTTTCTACTGTATTTTCCAACCTCACCTAAACCTATGTACAGTTGTCAGAACCAAACATGAGCCCCGGACTCAATTGGTGAAGATTTAATGATCGGTCCGTTGATATGCAATCACCTGATTTGCTATTTTCAGGGCGTGCGTGTGTTCTTCCCTAATTGGCAGGGTCTCTCTCTTGTCCTTGCCAAATAAACCAATTGGCCTTGTTAATAAACTGAATTTATTTGGTGAAACATGTATATGTACAGATGTCAGAACCAAGCATGAGCCCCGGAAAATATGCGATCTAAAATAAGGTCATCGCAAGCAGCCAATCAAGAGCCAATGTTAACGATTGTCCATTAGTAATTGTTAAATATAATCGAAATAATATGACCGAGTGATTTCATCAACATACATTATTTTATTCATTCTGTATCAGTGTTGTCAATGCGAGGATGATTATCCGATTTTTAGACAATTTCACTAATTTGGATCCAATAGTTTTTCGAATATTTTGTAAAAGGGATATATAAAATGGCTATTGTTTTGGGGGATTTTCCATATTGACTGGGGTCGAAGTCTTTATTTAGATAACCAATGTGTCCTTTTGGTAATTTTGACAAATTCTACAGCGACATGAACACGCCCACCAGGGCTCACGTTTGCTTCTGCCAACTGTACTAAAATATAAATTTGGAAAAAAGAGGAAAAAGGTGATTTTGGGATTTTCCCAAAAACAATTTTTATCTTTTTTTTTTATTATTCTTTTTATCTTTCTAAATTCATGCGACAAAATTCAAGAGGTGATTGCTTGTATGTATAATTAGCAAAATTTCCTCATCCCATCCCTTTCCGAGATATCACCCTTAAAAGGTGGTGACTGAAATTGAATTTTTATTTTTTTCTCTAAAATCACAGTGAAGCTAGAAACTTGAAATTCTGTTATTTTCGTGCACTCGCAAAGGATCAACCACGGGTATTTTTTCAATATTCCTGTTACATTATACGGGGGTGAAATTAGCAACCCTTGCTATATTTCATATCAAAACTTTTTTTCGAGATGAAGTTTTATGAAATAAAATTCAACTTAAAATATTTCTTTTAATTAAAAAGTGTTTTTATTTTTAAATCTTCTTCCCAAAACCAATAGCTGCAGAGAAAAAAAAATAATCACTATAATTTATAATTTTTTAAATAAATTGCACGAAAATTACAGAATTTCAAGCGAGGAGGAAACCGCTGATGGTATTTGGAGTACACTAGTATGGTATTATTCGATAATATTTAGTATTTGGTTTGGTATTATTGGTATTTTTATATTAATTTTATGGTAATATCGTTTTCAGGATACTTTTTAATATGCGCGTGCGCAGTAACATCGATAATTAAAAAGGAAAATTATGGGGAAATCTTGCAACGTCGCAACCCTTGTCACAACCACATTATCTGATCGACGATTTTCATGCGCTGCATTCGGTTTTTTACACTTTTTAAAATCGAGCAAAAAATGTTTGTAGAAGAGGGTCAATTTAATTTTGATGACTTGCAAAAATTTCTTGAATAAAAAAAATGACCAAAAGTAATATTACTGGGTTTCTGAGGATGGAACAAGAATTTCATCCAAAGTAGAATATAATTCGAAAACGAATAAGGTTATGGGATTTTCTCTACCATTAGAAAACGGTGTACCAAACCCACACGCATTTTTGGCAAAATACTGGTATTTTAAGTTGGTAATTTTGGTATTATTTGTCAAATATAGTATTTTATTGTACAAATTTTGGTCAGCGGTTTCCCCCTCGATTTAAATTTTAGTCACCACCTTTTAAGGATGATGTCTCGGAAAAGTATGAGTAAATTTTGTTGTAGGAGAGATCCATCTTAATTTCATACGAGCAATCACCTCCTGAATATTTAGAAACACCCCGTAGTTTTACTGTCCAATAAGGAAAATTTTTCAATTTACATAAATCCAAAAAACTTTAAGAAACTCCCATAACTCACACTATCGACGTTTTCCCCCCAACCATAATTTTCAACTGTCAAAACAAACATTCCTTAATGCAATTGTTGATGTACAAATAATAAAAGCGAAATTTATCATTTCGAATAAATCATCTAGTGTATGTGTGTGCGAGAGAGTAGGACTCCTACGTACCCCTTGTCGTATTAAGTTGGATATGAATCATTCGAGTGTTACCGTACATGCAGACTGCGTTTGATATCAGGACCGGCTAAGTGTAAACTTCAATTATCTCACTCTATATTAAAATAGCGTGTAGTCCAGAAATCTTTAAGTATTTATTACAAGTCATTCGGGGTGCAATGCTCAGGGACACTTAGCTTTCGCCATTGTATCCCTTTCCCCCCGATTCGTACTTAAGCTTTGCTTAGGCTGCTTCAGAGAGATGTGCACTAAAGCCAATCTTTAAGTAACATAAAGTTGAAGTTTGCTCAAAATTAATTGCTAAAACACGTGTTCATCACCCTTATTCCTTATCATATTCGCACGTATTTAAACTTCTGCAATTGATTTTGGACAAACTTTAATAAATTCTAAATACTGTAATAATCACTGAATGATCTAAAACAGACTCTGGAGTAGAAGCCGAAATATACGGGGTACAAGAGGAGATCACGATATCTCTAATCCTAGGGAAACAAAGCCAAAGAATCGTCATCTACTCCTACACCCAAGCTGCACTAAAGGCGATACGCTCATATCGGATAACGTCAAATCTTGTGTGGGAGTGTCGCAAGGCCCTCAACAGACTAATAGTCATAATAGAGTGACCCTAGCCGGGGTACCAGGTCACCAAGGAATAAAAGATAATGGAAAGGCCAATGAATTAGCCAAGCAGGGAGTAACAGAGGCCATTATAGGACCAGAACCTTCCTGTGGTATTGCTAAATGCCTAACTAAAGAGAGCATCCAGATAAACAACCAGGCGTTGCGCAGGTGGTCGAAATCCCAGGACAAAAGCACGCTAAATCTGCAAAGGTCGCAGTAGGATAGGACAAAGGGTTACTCAAATTCTAATCTAATCTAATTTTAAATCTCTTGGCAATATAAATGACCTTAAACTCGTCCTGATACGGGGTCAAGCTACCTGTCAGACACATAAATAGAAAACAATGGTTGCAAGGGTCACGAAGATTTAAAGCCACCTTAATGAACAAACTCTATGTTTATTAGAATATATTAATAAAGTTTAACACAATTGATTCTATACTTTTCCAGAAATATTATTGATTGCTCGTAGATAAAGCTTTTACTTCTAACATTTCCAAAACAGCTGACAGAGCATTCACTTTTCTTTATTATGCATCTTGCCCAATATTTCGTAATCTGCAGACAATCAGTAACGATAATATTGGCAGCGTAAACAACTTTTAACTGTCGAGTCAAATTTCGCCAATAAAAATATCAAGTACAAACATTAACCCACCGGTCGATGACCGAAAAATGCGAACACACATTTTTACTAGTCATGCAAATGATAGTCGTTATTTTCTTTTAATTACATCGAGTTTCAAAGGCTTGCTTTGCATTGTTTATGATGAATTACTTACATTAGTAAATTGTAGGTAATGTTTTTTTTTATTCAAATTTCATGTGTCTGGACAACTATGACCATCGCCACAGTACCAAGGTATTGAGAATATTATATTCTATTAAATTCGTTGGCTACCACTATACTCGATTTGAAATTGGTTGATAGTAATAAATCATTAAAATCCGTCAAACACGTATACAAAGTGGTCCACCTAAATTGCCAAGTTTCAAATAGTATATACATTGAAAGTATAGACCCTTTTGCATTTATTAAACTTTCCATTCCTATAGATCTGATAAGGGCGTCGAATACAAAGCTTAACCCGAGGCTCGAACAATAAGCGGTAGGATTCTACCTGTGATGTTTTGCACTCATGCACGTGCTTTCGGGTGGGTTTAAGTTTATATTAAACACAATAATTATATAATTTAGTGAACATTCGGATGTGTGGCATAATTTGTTACCCTTGTATTTGAATAAATATAATACTAATAACAATAAAGCAACCAATAAACAAGTAAATTTGGAAAAATGTTTCTATTTGAAATTCTATAAAATTTATAGTAAGTCATTACATTTCTTCGCTTTAAATTAATCATCATCAGAAAATGAAATATCTGAGGGACTGTCTTCTTCCCCTAAATTGATAATAAGTGGTTCGACCGTTTTCTCCAGTAAACTATCCAATTGCCACATTTTTTCCTCCTCCTTTATTACATGCTCTATACATCTTTGCCACTTCCCCGCGTTGACTTCTTGAAGCTCGCTTAACTGGAATAAATCCTGAAAGACTCTCCATTTTCAAAAATTACCCAAATGTGTGTCCTAGAATACTCGCATTGGGTTTGTTCGCTCTTAAAATGACTCACAGTTTTATACCAATAAGTAGAGGTACCTACCTACCTTTTTCGTAACAACCTGAAGTAACATTGTGTATTAATTGTTCCCGGAATTCTCGGCATAATTATTTTTACCTGTTATGACAATAATGATTACTAAATTATTCGGATAAGTAAATAGGGTTCAAACCGGCACGTCAGGTAGGTGCGCCTATGGAATCGGCTGCTAAAAATGATTTATTACTATCAACCAATTTCAAATCGAGTATAGGAACTACATGGTACAGTTTATCTGGTAGGGGCGGCTGAGTACGTCTTGCATATTTTGCAATAGGTGTGTTCTTTTTGACTGAGATCTCAGCTCACTTCAGTTGAAGTGATCTGAGATAAAGTGATCTGAGTAAGCACCAAAAAGAACGAACTACTCAATTGAAACGCGTGATTTGCCGACGCATGCGTGAATAAGAGACATTTAAAGATATAAATTCGAATTAGCATCTAATAATGTTATTTTGACCATAATTATTCCCTTTTTATTTAGTCAATTGATAATTTGTTACAAAAGAAAATTAGGTTATGTGGGTTTATATGTAACAAAATCAAATATTTCTTCATCCTCTCCACTTTATTTTCGACTCAAGTCCAACTGATACCCCTTTACATCACATTCAGCATCGGTGAAGGGGGAGGAAAAATCTCAGCTCACTTCGAAGTGAGTAAATCAAAAAGAACATTACTGATGTGAGCTGAGATTAACTGAGATCACCTAATGTTTCTTTTGTGTAGTGGCATCAGCATTCGGTACTCTTTCTTCTTGGTTAGTTAGAGAATGGTGGGCTACCAAAAGTGGGTTGGATGTCGTACAGTTGGTTGTTGCTGGAGTTAGCTGTTTCAATACTAGATATTCCAACGTGACAAGAAAGCCAGACAACGAAACTGTCACATCATGGGCCTTATGCTAAAAATTCTTTTCGTTGAATTTATTTTAAAATACAACTCTCGGTTAGTTCAGCTCTATTCAAGAGGTTTGTTGACTTAATTTTGACACATGATTGCTTCACTACGGTCCATCGCTACTGCTTCACAGTACTGGGAGAGGACAGCTTAATTCAAATGCATCGTCTAGTGCTTCCTCTCCATTGGATATGTGCTAGGCTTTTTTTAAAATAAGTGTTACAGTTGTCCCAGTCTGCTTCCCTTGATTGCCTTATAAGGATTACCTCTGGTTTGCCTAGTTTCAATGTGTTGTCTTACCCTCGGCCTCACCCCTATTGCAAATAAAAGTGTGTCTATATTTATAGTATATATTAAGGTTTTCTATTGAAGATGTATTATTTTAAAAGCTGCTCATCTTTTTGATTGATATTGCTTCTGCCCCAAACAGTGCTGTGCGTATTCGCATCACATGCTACAAGTAGATATTGTGTTTTTTCCCTGCAGGATTCTACCAACTAGTCTTTGCATCTCCCGCAAAATAGCATCAGTCTATTATTATCTCCTGGCTCTGCGTCTCACATTCGAAGTCTGCTCGAGCTGGAACGAGATCTCGAGTCAGTATTGTGGAAGATTGTTGAATAATAAACTGCTTTAGCAGGCTTACATGCTAAAGGTTTCACCTAGTTATTGTTGCCAAGTTTTTTGGATCAAACATCTCATAGGTCTCTAGCCGTAGCTTTTATGATATTAAACTCTGCAAAGCTAGTCCGAACCATACTGATGACTGTTCCTTTCATCAGAGTGATGTTCCCATCTGTCCTCTTCCTCCGATCCAAACTCCACCACTTCATCAGACAGCGGTGGTTCATCTTCAAGGTGTTTGGAGATGTATAGAGTTCTACAGCTCGTCGTTGGTTTTGGAGGAAACAGAAGTTTTTTTCCGGGTTTCTTATCTTTTTTCTTCTGGAAGCATGCATGGGAGTTTTTCCAAGCCGGTTGTGGATTGTATACCAGTTATCCTCAATTTTTTGTCAGTACCAGGACTTTGCCCTGTTCCTTAAGCTTGTGAACTTTCTATTGGTTAAATGGAACTGTTGGGTAGAAGACGACATCCTACAATTACTCCAGGAAATAGGACTGAAGAAACTACCAGTCCCTGTAACTTTTCTGGGGTACTAAGTAGTAAGAAAGGGGCACCCCAGTATAGATAAATACATTCACTTGACCCACCCAGTGTATGCTGTCCAATTAATACGGCTTCGTATTTATTGCGAGTTATCCTACCAGTTTCGATATGACAACTGCTTTATTTGTTAATTATTCCCCAATAATCTTTGTCTTTTTGTACCGGAGTCCGAGCTGCAATCTGTTAATTATAAAGATTCAATCACATTGTAAGCAACTCAAAACAACAGCTGTGATGAAAACATGTTTTTTTTGTAACAAAAGTAAAAAATTTATAAATTCTGTTTATAAACATAATTGCTGATACTTCCCTGTTATATAGTCGTCAATAATATCATGCAAGGAATAATATTTGGAAAGATACGGTTGGCCCTAAGTTGGTCGAACATACTGCCTGAAATTCGA
The DNA here is from genome assembly GCA_910591675.1 of Galerucella calmariensis. Taxonomy (NCBI): domain Eukaryota; kingdom Metazoa; phylum Arthropoda; class Insecta; order Coleoptera; family Chrysomelidae; genus Galerucella; species Galerucella calmariensis. The sequence goes on from CAJUYG010000182.1 coordinate 24,555, forward strand.
AGAGTGTTTTCACGTTATTTCGGTTGGATTATGTTGTTTGAATAATGCGATTGGACGTGGATTGGTATGTTCTGCAAAGATATTAGGGACGTTTATCATATCTAAAATGATTCACTCGGAAATGTTTGGCGAAGCTTATGTTGAACCGAGTAGTTATTCCTATATTTAAATCTGGTGTAACCATTGCTTGAAAAATACTTATTTATAGTAAATATTTTTTACAGATTCATACAATACACATCAAAAGTTGTCAAATGTAAAAGTATACTAAGTATTATAACGCCTTACAAAGTCTTGGAAAAATACCTACAAAGCAGTTAGATTTTTTGTCAAATAGAATTTTAGTTGGTGATTAGATGTGAGGATGTCACTATTATCGCATATTTAACGTTTTATTTACTGAGATTGATGTATTTGTGCTAATAGAGAGTTTTCTAAAACCTACATATACTGAGCCGGTAGCGGTTAATATAATTCTAACCGCACGACTATTTTGACATATAAATATATAGTTTTCGAACCTCCTGCGTCCCAACGGTAACGGTAACACAAGTTTTTGTTTGTTACAATATTATTTGATTTGTTGCTGCTCGCAAAATGCGTTTCAAAATTAAAAAACAATGATTCCCAGTGAATTTGCAGGAATTTGAGTGCATTATGACCCATTTTGAGGGATCTGCATAAATGTTGTTTGCCAATATTTCAGTTAGCAAAATCTGATTGTCTTCCTCAGAGAACCGAATCCTACTTCTTTTCAGATTGTTCAAGACAAATTGATAGTATGATACTTATTAATAATATGTGCTATCGCAATTCGCAAAGTTGATTGTTGAAATTTAAGTGAAAAAAACAGATACCAGAGACAACATACAGAATACAGACATCACTCATTGAATTGAGGTTAGATTTTTGGTCTTTCCGTGGCCTTTTCGTTAATGCAACCGCTAGATCCACCGTCCGTAAGATACCGGTGGTGTGAGGGAGCGGTATACGCTAATTGACATACCGTATGTCAAAGTTGATAAATAGCATTAATCGGAGTGTTTTTTAAGCGGCAACGAAAACTCTCTACAGTCCAGAATTATGCTCTCAGAGCCTCTGACCATGGTCTGTAATCCCAACAGTCATCACTGGTCAAAAGTAGTAAAAACTTCTAGAGATACAGATTAGACTGGATTTGATTGACGTATACAGAGATATGGTAAAGCTAAAGCTAAAAAGGTTTGGTATATTGATGGGAAATTAGATAATTCAAAGCCGAGATATTTCAAATTCTTTTGAACTATAGGCACGTTTTTTTACATCATTTATTCACCATTGGTTGAATGACGTCAGTCTCCCTAGCACGCATGTTAGAGTCATCAGTGGCACATAAAAAAACGCAGTTGTTGTTGTTTAAATCATCTGACCATTGACAATCTATTTCTAAGTTGATTGTTGTTATTAGCAAAAATTTACGAAATTAATGATGATACTTTGAAAAGTGTTGTAGTGATTTTGGTCTCCAGATCTCGGAGTAGCAGTTCTGATAGTTTCACTTGAAATTTTTCTCAATTTCTGACGCTGTTAATAGCGCCGTTAATACCTTGTTACCACATTTTGAATTTATTTCTAATAATTCGTCCATTTCTTTGACCTCTTCAAAAAAATCGTTTGTTTTTGAGGTTAAGCTGTCCAAATTTATCCACCATCTCGATACAACTCGATACAACGGTGGAGTGGTTTGCAATTTTGGTTGATACAACAGTAATAAATGAACGCGTCATTTCTTCAATCTATAATCCACCAATGAATATAAAACGCAGTTGGCCGATTGGTGGATCTACCGTTGAATAAAAGAACGTGCCTTATCTATTTTTCCATCAATGTACCAAACTTTTCCTCCATTTTTTCAAGATATTGTATCTATGGCCTCACAAGATTTCTGTATACGTCAATTAAATCCGTTCCACCCTGTATAGTCCACCCTCTCGGTAAATATTTTCTAAGGATATTAATTCGCTAATATTCGTAAACGCTAACATTTACTTATGTTTATACGTTCCATAAAAAGTTTTAACGTAATTTTCAATACATGATATAAACGTATTATTATCAATATATTCGTCCGTGCCCTTATTAGGTACTCGTTTGATTTGAAAGTAATGTCCTATTTAAGGGTTTTAAGGGAATCAAGGAAACATAAAATGTAAGCGATCTTTCCGAACGGATAATTTCCAACTTTATTAAAGAAATAAACATGTAAAGTGAAACGAGAATAGAGAATAACGCTGATAATACGGCTCCAAAAATGTTGTTACGTTACTTTGCTTTTTGTCGTTTACTGGAGCTGCTGAAAAACGAGGAAATATGTTTCAATTTTCCTCTTTTCTCATTTAATGTTTGCGGAGAAAATCGTTGAGCCGTAGAGAGAGCAAATGATGAAATACACAAGTGTTGTTAGTTACGGGAACTTGTTTTATACGGATATACAAACTAGAATATATTTTCTTGCCTCTCTCTGACTTTCGATTCGAATAATAAAAAGTTTTGGTCTGTTGAAAATATCAGATTTTGTATTCGTTATGTACGTTGGTTGTTAATGCAACAACGATTTTTTTTTATGTATTTTTTCCAGGCAATTTTATAATGAATACATTACTTGACATTATAATTTATAGTACACAGGAGAAACGGAGCATTTTGCAATCAACAATATTGAATAGGGTTTGAAAAATGTGCTCTTGGTGATGCCATGAAATATTTTAATAAAAATTAGGGATTTAGGTTCAATATGCAAAATTTCAAAGTTTGAATGGAAAGTGTGTTGGTTTGCTAATAAATGATTTGATTAGTTGGAATCTGATTTTTGGTTGTCATACTACGCTTCTGTTCTGCAATTCTAGTTTTAAAATTCCTAAAAGTTCTTCCTATATAAAATTTATCACAGTTGTCATCAACACATTTTAATTTATAAACTCCTGATTTGTTTAATTTTGAAGATAGTTTTGGATCATTATTATTAATTGCTATTTGTTTTATTTTATTATATTTAGCTTTTTTTTGTAATTGTCAATATTTAATGGAACTGTTAAAAGTCTATGTATCATACTATCGAAAACAGCTAATTTATGACTGAATGGGTGGACCGAACTATTATGAATTGTAATGTCTATTTGATGGTTTGTGAAATATAGAAAAATCAAGTATATTATTTATATTTGAAATTGTAAGGTCTAGAAAGTTTATAGCCTTATTTTGTTCAATTTCTACTGTAACTGTTACAAATTCCTAAAATACGTATATCAACTTATAGTAGGTATTTTATAAAGCACGTTTTCTCAACCTTTTTGTCGTAAGGAGTAAGTTTCTAGTTTATTCCGAGGTATTATAATATTACCAATTTGAGGTTGTTCTATGCAAGTTTTCATATCCTATTAACTTTTAAAATAGCTTTCAACAAAAGTATAGTTTTTAGTTTAAAGTTTCCGTTTTATTTCATGCAAAGAAATTTGAATAAGTTTACGTACGAAAGTTTCGAACTGAGTAGGTATCATGCGAAAGAAGACAAGCGTTACAATCTCGAGAAACTTTATACTGAAAATGTTTCCGTTTTTCTTTTCTTTTAAATGATTTCCAGGAAACGTGTTATGCATCTGACAGTACAATAATATGTATAACTATTAAATATTAAAATTACTGAACTGAACATATCAAGTATGTCAGAAACCATAAGTTTAAAATATGTTCCGAGTGAAATTTGACAGAGTTACATAGGATTGGAAATAAACACATTTCAAAAAGGATTTACTAGAATTTCTGTCACATTAATATAAATGTATGTTTAGATATTTGGAAGAAAAATTAGAATTTTATTAATAGATATCACTGAATAATTATAATTTATAAGTTTTGAAATAGTATATTACATAAAGTGTGCGGAAAGTGACATTTTTCACACGAGTGTGAAAAATCACTTTCGCACGAGTAATGTACAGTATTTTTCCTACGATCACGTGATAATTTCACCAAATAATGTGTAATCAACATCTGACATATTAATACACAAAATGTTACAATTAAAGTTTGTTTTCATATTTTTGCCAAATAAACAAGTTTTCGTGTAAAAAAAATTATCGATAAAATTTGAAGGTCTCGTGGTATTACCTTAGAGAATTAACTTGATGCAGAGCTTTACGAGGTAATTCCGACACCATGTTACCATGTAACCTGGCTATATGCCAAGAAAAACATTAAATTACACTTCTAGTTTGTGAATGGAAAGGACAATATCTATCCTGTACTGATGAGGTGCAAATATGCCGAGCCAGTCGAAGGATACGATGACTTATTCTCCTCAATTACGTAGCTTTTGCAGAATTTGACTGTTCTAATTTTCTATTCTAACTACCCCATCTAGTGAAAGGCCTAGAAGTCTGTACATAATTTCCAGGTTTTCATCGAGAGTAATTTTGTCATTTACAATGCTGTACTACAATCAAATCATATACCATTTATACCATTTTCCTGGTTTGACGAAGTGCTAAGCAAGTGTGATGCCAGTCAGATCAGTTGGAGTCGAGGTTGGAGTTTACTATTCCCACTAGATCTGTTAACAATAACGTTTGACATTTGCTCAATTTGTTTAAAATTCAAATTAGATTCTTATTATGGTGGGTATAATTTTAAATTACTTGTAAAAATGGACTGCCTTATTTGCTTAATTTGCATTCTTATGTAAACAAATGAAATCAATTTGGGAAAAAATACCAAGAAGTGTTGCAACACTAGGTCGTGGTCTTGTACTCCTCGATACGGCACACCAGTCTAACTCTTCACTTCTTTCTTATTGCCTTTGGCGTGCCGAGCGATGTTTCCAAATTTCTAATTTGTCACAAAATTAAGAATTTCTGCTGTTCAACTTGGGTTTGGTCAATCTGTATTGTAACAATTTGTACAATATGAACGAAATTTAGTATTTCAATTACTGGTAGTTTATATATTAATTGCAGTTTTTTTCTTTTTTCAGGTGAGGAAATGCATATTTTAGTCTTAGTATAAACTCCAACTGAACAGAGGTAATGTACAAAAACTAAATTGATAACTAGAGTATTTAAAAATTATACCAAGAGTGCAAAAACTTCTTAAATCAGAAAAAACATACAAATTTTGGAACCATACTACCCCCGAAAAGATATTGGATATTTTAAGGGGGATAAACCCATAATTTTGATGTGGGAAAACATTCTATTCAGGTCACTGCAAGGTTAAGCGCCATAAAAAAGGGTGACTTTTAGGGAATGAGCCAACAGGGATCCCAACGGGACATTGTCGCATTGTCGTCGAATGTAGTTTTTGTGGCATGGAAGAAAAAACTATCCACATATTTTCTAACTGCACAGCAGAATCCTAGGGCACAGCACCTGTGAGATTACTGGATAGAAGAGGAACATTTATCTAAGTTGAAGCCTGCAGATATCCTAAAATTCCTCTGGGAAATAGAACTAAAGGAGCTACTAGCTTCTGACACTCTCCTCAGAAACTAAGTAGAAGAAAGGAGGCACAATAGATCTTATAGGTCTCAGTGAATGTCACCCTAAAAAATACATACATACATACATACAAGGTATGTTTACATTTATATCCGAATATTTCAACAGTAAAAACACAAGAAGGGATAAATTAATTTTTGTAACTTGCAAAGAAATTATTTCCAACCACTATTACTTCACAAAACTCTATAAATTGTCTTCATATTGACGCTTTACTGTTTTTTGTGGCTTGCGGAACTGATTTTTCTATTACTTTTTCGAAATGAAATGATATAAGTGGACTGTATTTAGAATTAAGAGGAAGTAGATTAGCGCCTACTTTTTTTCTTACCTCTTTTTCCTGGACTTGGATCTTCTTGTCAGTATATACCGACTCTCTGCCTTTTGTCTATTCGGGGAGGTAAAAGAAGTGAAAAAAATGAAATTTTTAAACAGTAGCAACTTTTAAGTACTATACGGGCCTGGGGGCCTATTCTCGAATGTCGAATGATATTTGTCGTATTCGACATATGTCGATAGAAATTGTCGCACAACATTGGCATCTGGCATTCTCAAATGGGTTCGACATCTAAGTCGCATGAGATAAATTTTGTCGAATAACATGAACTGGCAACACCGAAATTTCGATATTATATCGTGTTCCATGCCACATGCCACTTCTCTTGTAAAGTTTTAAAATAATGAAATGACAGAGACAGAGTAGTAGTGTACTCTGTGGTTAGAAGTTAGAATGTACAATGTACTTACTCGAATGCTATGCTCGAATGTAGAACAAGAATAACAAGATAAACATGGAAAGTGAAACCAAAAAAGATTATTGCACCCAAAACCAAAAACGAACAATAGATTTAATGCAAGAAAAAGAAAATGAGCCTCTTTTATCTGGAAAATTTTCCCCAAATTTCACCTTTCAAATTGCAAGGAGTAAGTGGCAGAATATTGCCTCCATTCTAAAGTCTGCTTCTTTTGACATGTATAACGTTAACCTATAAATTTCGCAAGAAATGAAATTCTCGCATTCGACATAAATTGTCGACTGCCTTTGACCACTCTACAATTTGTCTATCAAAAATTTGAGAAGGCGACATTTGAGAATAAGAATATTCAGATTTTATTGGACAAAGAGGATTTCTCGCATGCGACAAAATATGTCACTTTTTGAGAATGGGATCCCTGGTCAACATCTATTCGTTTAACAAACACATTTTTCCCCTCCACCGCACACGCCCTAAGTACTAAGTGCTTCCACAAAATTAATTAATTAATTTTTGAAGGGGACTGAAGAAACGTAATGACCCAATATTCGTACTAAAAAATCGTACTTATTATACACAAATCCCTGAATTCGTTGGTTTTAAGGGTATTTTGTAGCTCTACTCAACATTAACTTTTTGAGGTAACAAATCACAAGATTTCCATTAAATTTTATTGCAGCCTCTTCCTTTATTCCAAAACACCGAATTGATAATACTAAAATACTTCTCGAACCCTCTACTACGTAACTATTTCATAATATAAAGTGCTTATTTCATTGTTCTGTATAAACGACTCAGAACCGAACTAGGGGATTTCATTGCTGCCATTTTAATTACCATCATTAGAACGATGATATCTTTAATTGCTACTTTGACGGTTTATTATCTAATCAACAGTAAAAAAGATACGGGTTATCTTATTACGGAAAAGTTATTTCAGAGATTCGACTTCTAAAATTTGTGCGTTATTCCAAGAGGATTGTCTATAAAATTATTTGAAATAGGAAAAAGATTTTCTTAATATATAGTGTTGCTTTCATTGTTATTTAGAAAGGAAGTAATTGTCATGTTTAGTAGACTTAACGCCAAAGTTTCAGACTGCTTCACTTGAAGCTGCACTTAAACTGACTTATATCTACGACCACCTTTAAAATTAGTCATTTACGAACCAAAAAAAATGTGTGAAATTATACATTATACATACGTTAAAAAGCGTACGTGAATGAACAACGTTTTTTATTTGGGACTTTCAGTATAACACCCAAAAGCATGCGTAAATGACCAATGCTTTTTAAATGGGGTTTTCATTTTAACACTCCTTTTTAGCTACGTAGGTACCTAATTATCTAGTTGCCTTGAATTTAGTCGTTTGTTGTATAAACTTTTGTGCTGTGAGTAAATATTTGACAGAAGTGTGAAGTGACAAATATTTTCTGTTATATTTAAAATTTTAATTACACTTATTTTAAATGGAAGAACTTCGAGAAATTGAAATGAGAATTTCTTCGCATTGCACACCATCTAAAATTAGAATTCGTTGTGT
>CAJUYG010000182.1:37383-57783 GCA_910591675.1 Galerucella calmariensis
AAATAGATTATAGATGGAACCGCCGATTTTCATTGTTAGAGACTTTTCGTATTTTCCGTTAAAAATAAATATCAATATTTTTCAATAGTCCACTTGTCAACATTTCCCAAAACACTGCATATAAAACAAGTGAACCGTGAACAACGCCTGTCATATGTTACTTGACAAACTCGTATCGGAACGAAGCTAGTTTGCCGATTTTCCGCTCGTACTTAACAGAAAAATACAAGGAATTCACAAACTAATATCTATTGGTGAATGCGATAACCGAAATTCACATTCTAACCACTATTATCTATTGTTGCTTACATAAAAATAATATCAGACAGTTACGGTTTTGATAGGCCTTTCGATCAAACGGCTAGACTTCGTATAACTTTCTATATTCATAAATGCGTAAGTGCTATGATCCGTTCTACCCTCTTCTTTTTTCCACCCCTTCGGTCCTCCGTATCCCCTGAACTATTTTCGAGCCACGTGACCGTGTCACTTGCCTCATTACGTTGCAAATAAATGCGTGTTTGATTTCCCCACAGCCTACTGTTCGGTCTGTCTCTGGATTATTATTAGTCCGAGAAAATGTGTACTATTTACTCCCAAAATTTACTGACTGCTTTTTATTACACTTAATTGATATGTTTAATAATATCAGCTGCATATATTAAGTATTAACACACGTCTTGTAGAGTTAACGCAGATAGAGAACAGTACAAGCACGTCATCACTCTAGTTTTCATCCCTATAGTTCCAGGATCGCACCTCATTTGAGCTTATTTATTCACTTCAAAGTCAAACTGTAACGATCTTATTACAAGATTATTGTAAGTAGAGTAATATATAAAAGCTCTTCATTCACACAGGAACAATCCGTCACTCGAAAACAAACGAAACAAGAATAATGTTTCGTCTAGAAACGATTTTTGAATGGACGCCTCTGAGATGTAATCAGTTGCCCAGCAACTGGACGTTCACTAGAAAGGCGCTTTAACATTAGGCCACCGAGGCAGATATTGCTTGTATCAATATCCAACAAAAAGGAGCAAAAAAAACGTAATTTTTGAATATTTATTTTATTCCGTTCTTAGTATTTGTTGTTATGACGACAACAGAAATACATCATATGTAAAAAATTTAAACGTTCCAACTATAACGGCTCATGAGATACAGCCTGGAAACAGACGAACACACCGAAAGACGGACAGCTAAGCCTTCGTAATAAAGTTCGTTTTTTACCGTCTGGGTACGGAACTCTAAAAATGTAAAGTCCTTAAAATATTTACTCATTCATTATGAATGATCCTAATTTGAGGAAACTTGAAACAATACCTTAACATTTTTCAAATTCAGATTATCAATATAGGAGACAAAATCGGTGATTTTATTTGAAACTTTAAATGCCTTAAACAATTATTGTACATTGGACAAGGTGGAAATACATTTTCTAACGTTTCTGTTTATGCATATGACAGATAGTGCACAATTCTTGCTGGTTAATTGTTTAAAAGGAGCTTTAAGTAGCATTTGGAAGGAAATCGGATTTGTGCCACAATCCTAATAAATTTCATTGGACAAATATCTGGTTAGTGATAATCTCATTATATCATCGGTATGTAGTTTCTCTCTATACTTAAGCAGTAAGCTATCTGACTATTTTTAAGTGAAGAGAGATTTAGGTTGCTCCAGGTTTTCTGAGAGTTAATTTAATAAACAATTTTCCAGCCTAAGATACCCATGTCCGATTTCACCATCCAGTTCCTTAAGTTAGGTAATACCTAAATCAAATTTTGGAATAACAAAATAGAATTTACGTTTCACCATGCGCTAAGAAACGTCTTAACATGATAGAAAATACCCAATATTGTCACTCTGAAGTAATTCTTAGCGCGTGGTAAAACGAAAATTTCACTTAGCAATTCCAAAATCTGATTTAGGTGTTACCCAACTTTAGGAAATGGTGAACTTGGGCACCAGTTGTATTATAAATTCGTTTGAAGCTGCTTCAATCTAATAGAACATAATTTAGATATCTGTCATCACCCATTGATAAGTAACTATTGCAACCAGGATAAAGTCAGTCAGATTATTTGCAGATTTAATTTTAGGAACACCTTCCTCCTCTATTCCCAGTTCCCAGATCTTTTCATTGGTCTAATTTTCTCGTTTTGTCGTTTTGACTTATTTCTTCCATTTTATTATTATTGCTCATACCATGTACATAATAAGTCTTATTATAAGAGAAACACTTACGGTATGAAGTCATTCAAGCATATTAGTATAGAGTTTCGATAAAATTGAAGTGGGGGAAATCGATTTTGTACGTGAAGCATTCAATTCTAAGTAAGAATTTAATCTTTTAACAAAGCCACTCTTATAACTTCACAGCAATTATACCTCTAAGTATAGAACGTAATTTTTTCTTTGGATTTTGTATAAATACTCGTTTTTCTAGGTCCCAAACACTGAAACTTTACTTTGAATTGTGTGATGAAAGACGAGTCGAGGATAAAACAAAGGTCCTCAAACGATGGAAAACAACAATAAATAATGTTTTTTGTTGTGTTACGTCATTCATTTGAAGGAACTAAATTCTTTTTGTGATTGAAAGACCTGGAAAATATATAACTTCATATTAATAACTTTTGAAAAAATATTTTTGGAAGAATTTATTCAACTCTCATGTATTTTTTTTGGGTAAACATTCTTCGAGACCTGAAAGATTCATCGTCCCCCTCCTTAAACTCAGTTCCTGATGAAAGTCTCCGAGAGTAGTAATTCCTTTAGTAAGTACTTTTTCGCAAGTATGATCCTAGTTTCTCAGAATCTGCAGTATTTCTCCTCTACCTGTAAAAGCTCGTTAGTTCAGTGTTACTCTGGCTTATGCATTCTTTGGTTTGACTTCATAGTTTTCTAAATGTATTTTCGATTGTCTAGATCTTTCTAATGGTCCGATCTTCTCAATTTTCGGTGCTTCAGCCTCTCTCTTTGCTGTAGCATCTGCTATTTCATTATCTCCTACTCCAGCTTGTCTTAAAACCAATAATACGGTACCATATTGCTGTTACCAAGGCATTTTCATATCAGAAGTGATTACATTTTAATTTCTGCGTGACTATAAAACATAATCATAATCGTCTTGCCTTCATCACTCGAATGGATCAACTGCTGTTAGCGAAAAGGCAAAAATTAGTGGTCGTAGCAATTAAAATTATATATAACCATACTTGAATCTTAATCGAGAACACTACAACAAGATCATTAATAATATGCGTGGTAATAGATCGTCCATACTAGAGAACAGTATCAAATTTTCCGTGCATTCTCCCTCGGACATTGACCAATGCCTCATAATATTATGACAAATTTCCCTGTTGTTAGGTTACAGCCCGAAGCTTTCGATTGTCATAAAATTATCTCGTTTTTTATCAATATCCTTCTGTTAAATTATTTTAAAATCGAAAGCTACCGTACTATAAAACTTGTAGTTGAAAATGAGGGAGAGAAAGAGAGAGAGAGGAGCGAATAATAAATGGTCGAAATACAGTGCAGATTTTATTGATCAATGGGGTTTAGTTCGGATTATGATAGTTTTAGGCTGTATGAGGACGATAACACTAATGGTTATCCACCGTTGGGTCGATGAATTATTGTTTTTAATATTCGGAAGTTTCGAGGGCAGTAAGATCGACGTTGTGACAAGGGTTTTGTTTACAAGGGTATACAATTAGATTTGTATAGACTAAATTTGCGGGTGTGTAGCTCAATTCTTCGTTGTGAAAGTGTTTCGTAATAGGCTAAGACACGATACGGTTTTTCGTATTGGAAACGTTGATTATCCCCTCGATGTTTGTATTCAGCAACCCTTACTTTCAATTCCTATTAATGATATTTGACAGGTGATTAGCTTTTAACCGTTAATTGACCTTTTTGTGAATCAATAGTTCGCACGCACCCTTTCTTATTCGATTAATCTTGATAAAGTTTGAAGGAACATGTTTTGTACTCAAAATGAATTGTTTTCATTGTATAAAATTGTTGTTTGGAATGCCCAATGATTCTTCAATTTCACGATATATGTAATATGACGATCTTCTTGGTACAGCTTACAAACCGCAACGACGTTTCTACGGTTGTTCTATTTTTTTGAGCCGTCCTCGGAGCCGTCCCTTCGCCAACACCACCTCGGCCTCCTGGGCTTATTGTGGATAGTCCTAGTGTTCTGACCACAACCTATTCAGCCAATCCGTTCCCTGTATTAGCTCATACAGGTTCTTAGCTGGTTGGTTGTAGAAGACTTGTGGAGTCATTTGGGTTCTGCCATACAGCTTCTGCCTTCTGTGGTCCAGCGACTCACAGTTGCACAGTATATGCAGAGCTGTTTCGGTATCCTTTTTGCATCTTCTGTATGTAAGGTCTCCGTTATACAGCCCTATTTTGTTTAGGTGCTGCTTTGTGGGTAAGTGTCCCGTAAGTAGCCACGTTGTTCTTGGATTACTAAGATTAAATCGTCCATATTTACATTTTCCATATCAACAAAAAAATTGTCTCTGTAGTAATATCACAAGAGAAGGAGACAAATTTTAGAATTCTCGTGGATTGGAAGTAGGTATACAAGCTGGTTCCTGGACCACTTTGGTAAACCTGTCCAACAGAGTCTCGCAAGAAACAATCCCTTTAATACGAAGAAGTCACTCCAGAGGGTAAGAAGTAGTCGACAATGACCAGAGAATGTACAAGAATTAAAAAAGAAGAAGAGATAAGCAATTATTTTTGCAAATATATAAGTATAAGTATCTAAAGAGTCTTCTTAAGAAGTATCGCTAATGACCAGAGGGACTTTTACCTTTTTATCTGTCATAATTTATACCTTGTTTACCTGACAACAATTTGTCACCACCACTTTACCTTAGATGATTAAATTTAAAAAGTTTTTGGTGTGTTGGGGAATTGAACCCACGATTCTGTCTTCGTAGCTCTGTGTACATTCCACTGTGCTATCGAGACATGTAATGTAAATTGAATAAGATAGCAGATGACTCTTTAGATACTCCTTAGGTTTGTTCCCGTAGCAAGTTCCTTACTGTTATTGACATATTGAGTCTGCGCAATATCAAAAAAGCGTTCCAGTAGAGCCTTAACTCTGATACTGCGCAGACTCAATATGTCCATAACAGTTAGGAACTTGCTACGGGAACAAATCTCTTGTATATTTGCAAAACTTATCGCTCTTGTACACCCTCTGGTCATTGTCGACTATTTCTTACCCTCTGGGGTGGCTTCTTGCGAGACCCCGATGGACAGGTTTACCAATGTGGTCCAGAAACCTGCTTGTATACCTACTATTGGATAGATTATTTTTTTACGTTATAATAATAATCACTTGAGATTTTTATTTCAACAATTTTATATCACTCCAAACAAAAACGATATGATCGTCCTGAAGAGTATTATGGTTCGACCCTGTTAAAAATAACTTGTTAGTTTTTATATTTATGCATTTCGCTCACTGGTTAATTTCCTAAGCAATCGAAAAGAACAAATATTAACGGTAATAACCAAATACTGTACAGATATCTTTGTGCTTCCCATTGTGCCGTATTGGAAAATATAGAGTTATACTCTATTATTGCGGTAGCTACCCTGCATTGTTCGTTTCGTCTTCGAGATAATGCACTAAACATTAAGAACCTTCTCCTTCACTCATGCCAGTTCATATGATGCAATATGAATTTCTTCTGTAAGCTAGACGGTGTGTTTTCGTACTCTTTTTGTAATAACTTACGCGTGGTGTTTTTAACATCTCTGGTGGATTGCATATCTTGCATTAATTTTCATCGTCATCTCCATTATGTTTCTTCATATTAAACCAATTATCCTTCAAAATAATGGCTTGTTTTGTTGTTGATGTATTTTCTTTCAACGCGCTTATTATGGTATTCTTACATGCATTTTTAATGATTATATTAGTTATTTCATCGATTGATGATTCACTAAAACGTTTGGAAATCAGTTTACAGTTTACTTGAAAATTTTTGACAGACGCGTCAGATCAAGAAAATACGTTGTCATCTTATTGTCATTCAATGGAAACAATGAACATGCATAACTCTCAGTAATGATTGAATTTTCGATAATAATACAACAAGTGTGTTAATGATTATCGAAATACAAATTTCTTCGATTTTGAGACAGCACGAGCGCGTAAGCGCTAGTGTGGTTTCCTAAAACAACAATTTGTTTCGAAAAAGAGAAGAAATTTTCGATAATCATTAATTACACGAGTTGTTTTTGTCAAGATTATTTCTTGATACAATGATTCTGACGTTTCTTTAATAATTTGACATTTCCTGCAGTCACTAGATTGTTAATATCGAATAAAACAACTAATTACAACGCGAAACACACAGATAGGAAAAATGCATGTATCCAATCAGGTGCCGAAATACAAAATCGAAAACGTGGTGCTTTCAGATATCAATCCTCATATTTAAACCAATCGAAGGCGCGTATTTTGTATCGAGTGAAACAATCGGAAGTAATTACACAAGTGCATAAAAATTACCGATAATTTTTATGGAAGCATATTGCTCAATAATTGATTATTATTATTATTGTAATACTTGCAATGTTTATTATATCTTGATGGCTATTATTCGTCACATTTTTTCATTGATTAACAGAATTTATTCCAAATCCGCCCATTTGTGCACGGCGGGATTTTTTATATTTGACGTTTAACTGTCACATGAACAAATCTGAAAACACCGACAGGCTAATCAGGATCAAGAGTCAAGTTTGGTGTTATCGATAATCCGAACTTGACTGAAGCTCCTGATTGTTTCATCTGACAAGTGCGTGGAATAGTCGCTGGAATAATGTAAGTGGATTATTTCCATTATAATAATGTATTAATTGACTAGAATGTATATGAATTAACTGCTAAAATTGAAAATTTCTAATACCATTTTTCGACCGACTCATCAGCTTTAAAAATTCCCTTTCATCTTGACAGTTAATTCTGACATTTTTTGACAGGCACCAAATGTACAACCCTCTTAAGTTATTACCTTCACCTTTGATTAATCTACTCAATTATCTTGAACATTTTTGAAGTACCTATGGAAAGGAGATGTTAAATATAGTAGTAAACATTCTTTAGGTCGATCAAAGTCTCCTAAAACAGCCCAATTTCGTGTAAATCATGAGCTGTCACGAAAATTATGACTATCGGACACGCAATTCCTGCTAAATTACCTTTCGCTCTCTCGCTCTCCCAGTGCCATTTTCATTCTATCGTACACAAAATGACACATCGCGGTACAAAATCGGCGTCTTGGGACTGAGAACTGAATATTTACGTGGGTAATATTTTGAATATTTTCTGTAATTTTCCACTTTGTCATGAACGAAGGTAACTCATTAAGTTAAGTAAAATAACTAACCTATTGTGATTATATTTTCAATTGCATAGACATAATACATGGAAAGACAAAACATTTAATTAAAAAACCACTTTGTAAGGCGATCTATTATTGTTTTGAAATAAGCGATGAACATAACATAAAAAAAGCATAGTGTTTATCGACCGACATCAGCACTTTGTCCACAATGTGTCGGTTTAAACCAACTTTAACGTTCGGACAAACGTATTAGTGAGAGGATTTAAATTTAATAGAAATATTTATCTTAGATTTATTTATTTCTCGAGGAATGAACTTGATTTGCCATTGATATTGAATTATAAACATTGTTTATTTTCTGTTAAATACTTTAAATATGTATTCTTAAATTGGTAAATAGTATTTTTAAATCAAATGATACGACTCTGGGAGTTTCAGAGCTGTAGAACTGTTCAAAACTTGTTGCTTAACCGTGAAAGGATGTATTGTAAACATCATTTGTCCACGACCACCTAATAATAAGTCAATATTTTACCTCCTAACTAAAGGTATATGGTACCCATATATCAACTGTCGTGAATTATGGTTCATAATACACTGTAGTGTATTATGGTTCATAATTCACGACTAGAGATGGGGGTACAATATGAAATAAACTATTAAATCTGTGTATTTTGTTCAGGAAATTTGTTTCTGACATATATCGTATCTATAAAATATTGTAATTTTTAGTATTGATACTTTTCATAACGATATTTTCTAATATTAAGTATTTTAAAACAATATATTTATAACGGTACATTGTATTGATACTTTCTACAGTATCGCCCATTTCTATATATGTCAAATTATTTGAAGTAGCTGCCACAACATTTTGAGGTTAGTAATATGCCAAATCGCTACTGAATTTATCAATAAATAAATTAAGTGTCGTGGACAAAGTATAGTATTCTACTCGCAATTTATGGCCATAATTCACTTGGTTGACTGGCGCCCCTCGCCTGCGGCTCGTGACGCAAACGTCACCCATCGTGAATTATGGCTATCATAAATTGCTCGTTTAATAATATACTATTATACATAGGTATCAAGATAATAGTATCATATAACGCCTTACAAAGGATGTACACTGCCATAGTGAGACCAATCATCACTTATAGAGCCATTGCGAGGAGTAGTAGAGCTAGTCTAATTGACGACGAGAGAAAACCTCTCCAAAATTCAAAGACTAGCCTGTATATGCATTACAGGAGCAAAGGATGGTTGAACAAACTCTAGACTCCGATTCAAAGATGGGCCAGAGGCGTCACAGCCTACATCATCGTTTCGAGGCTGGCGTTCGGTGAACTAATCGATATTCCAGTGGAGTGGAGAGAGAACGCACTAAATTCTGTCTCAGCTTATTGTGACCGTCATGGCCCATTCTTCTTTGAATCGTACATTATGAAACCTAATTATGACTTGAAGGATGCTTTTCGGTTTAAAATCTCCTTTAAAAATGATTATGAAATTGTGCCTTAGTAAAGTAGGTAATAAATAATAATTTCTTCTACTAGCGTGCGGAAAAGTCCACTTTTCCGCACTCATTTCAGTGCGGAAAAGTGCGTAAATGACTAATTTTAAAGTGATCGTAGATAAACTACTATTTATTAAACGTTATCTATTAATAGTTTAATATCTATTCTATGAAAAACTTTTGATAACTCAATTCTTCCACAACATACAGCTGCCCTGAGAATTTGAAAAAAAAAACGAATACAAAAAGATTAATAATGTGTTTACCCCAGACCTAGCTGATAAAAGGGCGTATATCACATCCCTAATTCTGTAAAAATTCCCTCTTATTTTATTAAACTTTCCCATATTCTCTCTAGCAAAGACATATGTTAGGAAAACAATAGCCAACCGGGACATTTTCCACCAGTGGCATTGGGTATAGCACCTCTAAAGTGGGGACAGGGGATAGGGAATGTAGTAATGCTATACAAAAGTAATGGAAAAGACTAAGGATGGGGCTAAAATTCAATTTGTTCCAGCACGGGTCCAACACGAAGTTATTAGAAGCCAGAAAGAGCAGAGAAAAGAGTCTTTTGTTGTAGAAGGACTGCCAGTTTAGCCGAAATATTACTCCAAAAGTTGAAATATTTAATAAAACATTTCATTTATTTGATAATGTAAACAAATTAGGAAGACATATTGAAAATAATGAATGAATGTGGATAAAATCAAGGCAGTGACTTCAGTCCCGACACAGGGACTTATAATTTGTATTCCAAATGAAGTTTTCCAAAAAGAGAGTTCCCTTCACCTTTTTGAGAAAAATTCATGTTGAAGCATTGACCTATTTCCATTTTTTAAATTTAATTATTGCTCTAAATAGTATAGTGGTCGTGGTAAAATCTTTTAAGAAATTTAGGCACCCTGCTCCAGGGCAAGAGACACTGCATAAAATCAAATCAAATCTCTACAGTTGATTCAAAATATGAAATTCATAAAACAGTTATATATCTTCTCTCTTCTGAATATAAAAATGTTCTTAATAATAGATTAGATTAGATTAGAATTGGAGTGGCTCTTTGTCCTATCCCACTGCGACCTTTGCAGATCTATTGTGGTCCTCCCTATATTTAGAGCTCAATATCTAGCTTTATTCTTTTTATTAGACCTAATAGCCTGGATACTTAGGCAGGCCTGCCTTTGAATACCACTTAGCTCTGCGCTCCAATCTGCAGTGTCCTAGGGCCACCAGACAACTGATCCATAGGTTATCATTGGCCTCACAACCTGTGTATATAACCATTTGGTCATGTTGGGATTTAATCCCCAATTTTTTTCACACACTTGCCTGCACCTTCCAAGGGCGATTCTGGCCTTGTGTGTGGTTTTTTCAATGTGGGAGCACCATGTGAGCTTTTGGTCAAATATCACCCCGCTAGGTATTTAACTTCTTTCGCAAATGGAATTTCCACTCCATTATAGATAGACATGTTTATTGAAATGTAGAGACATGTTTTTATTCAAAATAAAAAAATTAAGTCATTTGTTACGTGATGAGGACTACTAGTAACAATGCGAAACATTGTACATTATAAATACTGTTTAAACAGCTTTCTTCAATAATACGTTTATTGGGAACTATAAGTGGATGCATTTCAAGCAGGTTATGTATGAGCAAATAGAAGTAATTTACTTGATATTGATTCCTTTCGCAACATTTATTTCTGTTTAATCAGAATTCCAAAACATTCATTTTCCAAAGAAATAGAAACAATTGAATAGTAGATTGATTAATTTTCATTATTTGAAATACCTATTAAAAATAACTGCCACTCGACTCCATGCGTAGTGGGGAGGGCGTTTTTATCCGAGAACTTTGTATTTTGACGGCTTATTGTACTCTATTCCTATATTTTAGTTTATCCACCGTCAATATCCACCGACATAGTTATATTATAGCATAGATATATAGTATGGATCCCATATAAAAGTATACTTGCTTTGGAGTACCCATTGTTGTATTTGACCTTAGGCCATATTCTCTGTGGTCCCAAGGACTGGATCTGGTTAAACATAATGTTGCTGAACATCTCCCCGCGAGTTCATCAGCTTGTTTATTTCCAGGAATACAGTTATGTCCTGACAACAATACCATTCTTCTTCTTCTTCTTCTTCCGGTCTGGATGTTACCTCGTAACAATGTCAAGCCGCCAGAGCTGCCTGTAAGTTAACAGTACACACATTTCAATCAAACAAAATTGATCATGGAATATTATATCTAGTATTGAAATTTCCTGACACCCTGTATATTATTCAATTAGCCTCCATTTGGTAAAAAAATAGCACCCACCCCCCCTCCTTTGCAAATGATTTGAGCGTGCGTAAAAAATAATCTAAAAATCGTCCTAGCTCGAGACTGGGGACTGGCTTAGACGGTTTTTGAACCGTTCAAGAACTGTTCTTAAATAAACCCGAACGCCAAACAGCGGGTCTCAGAACCATCCTGTTAAAACCCGAACAAGAATTTCGACTGCGCAAACTCCGGACAGTCTTAGAACAGTAATTTCATGAACCCAAATAGAGCTAAAGATTTTCCTTTCTGGACGCGACCATTTGCATAAAATAGATAGTGAAAATTGTAGAAACTGCAATAAAGCAACACAAACAGCAAAGTATTTGATGTGTATGTAAATAGCGACCAATCACTCCAATTTGTAGAGGGTTCGTTTTTTATTTCACCTACAGAAGTGAAATAGGAATCTGGCGAAGGTATTTTTTGTTTCTTGCACTCTTTTTACTACTAAGCAAATTGAATTTGGACCGAAAAACAGTCACATGAAGATCCACGCCTCTCTATTTCCTTTCATGCTATGTCCGAGAAGTATGTTTTATCATCTTGTGCCAAAATATTCCACCAAACTGGATTTATCAGAAACCATGCAATGAAATTAATATACAGGGTGTCTCAAGGTAAACGCTTATAAATTATAAATTAAAATAGAAACAAACGACTTTCGCAGGTCAGTTTTAAATTTTGTTTTTCGCCATAGGGCGGAAAGTATCGCCAAAAAATTATCATAGGAATATATACTAGAGTCTTCAGGCCCATGATACCATATGGCTCGGTGGTATGGTGACCAAAGACTTGACAGGCTGGGGTGATCCAAAAGCTAAGTGGCATCCAAGGGCAAGCTCCAAATCAGTCATAACAGGCAGAGAGGACTGCTACACTACTCAGAATCCAAGGAAGAAGCTGGAGCAGTAATATATATGTAGGCAATCAAAAGATGAGTATCACTGAGCTTAGGTCAACATGTGACGATATTCCAGGCAGAAGTTGTGGGCAATACAGCACTGTGCATGGGTGCTATTAAGGCAAGAGTTTTAGAAAAAACCATTGCCTTATATAATCCGACAGCCAAGCGGCTATAAATGCAATCAGTTCCATGCAGATACATTTAAACTTGTTTGAGACAGCCTGGAGACGCTACAAGAGCTGGACAGACATATTAGATTGTCCTTAGCCTGGATACCAGACCACTTAGATCACAAGAGCAATCAAGAGGCAGACTTACTAGCCCGAGAAGGGGCACGTTGTGCTCCCGTTGGCACAGAATCTTTCAGTGCTATAGTAAAAGCGCTGCAGAAAGCAAATAGCACTACTTGGACAAAAAAGCAGTCTCGAGAATTTGGAAACAAGGCGCCAAAAATGAGGTCTCTGAAGAGCTCATCAAGGAACCCTCACCAAACATCACTGAGAATCTACTGAGCAAGAATAGGAAGACAATTAGGATCCTGGCTGTGCTTCTTACAGGACGTTGTAAACTTAACAAACACATGAATCACATCGAATTGGTAGATACAACCATATGCAGATTTTGCCAAGAAGATTTGGAAACCTTAGATTTTTAACGATATGGGACAAAATGACACCACCCTCCCAATATAAAGAGGACTTGAGGTTTGCAGTTCGAAGTCTAGTAATAAGGACGAGTCTAGACAAGAAACTCTAGAATAACAGGAGGGCACACACACAATAGATCTACAAAGGTCGCAGTGGGGAGGCTCCAAGAAGCTTATTTGCTTCTCCCCATATTCACCTATGTATCTATCTATAGTTATAGTATATAGTTTCTGTTCCAATCGTTTATATAAATATCAAAAAGGGATTCGTTCATAATTCACCTATTTTAGATATTTTAAAATTCTCGAGAAAATTGATAATAAAAATGGATCTTTCTTTTCAATCCTCATTTATGCCTTTATTAAGTACAAAAATGATATTGCTGAGATAACAATGGAGATAACAAGATATTTTTAAAAGTGATATTTTTTGGAATGTTGCTGGAATAGGTCATGATAGGGTCAGAACCTTCCTGTGGAATTGCTAAATGCCTAACTAAGGAGAGCATCCACAAATGGATAAAGAGCCAAGCTTGTGGTATGCAACCCCAGGACAAAGGCACGCTAAATTATTCCTTAAAAGCCCTTCGACCTACTATGTAAAAATCGAGAAACGATGAGGATGATGGTGGGAAAGCTGACCGAACATTGTATGCTGATGATGATGATGCTGATGCACACAATTGGCCTAGCAGATGACAGCCTATGCAGGTTCTGCTAGGAAGAAGACGATAATAAAAAGAATAGAGCTAGATATCGAACTCTAAATATAGCAAGGACCACAATAGATCTGCAAGGGATATGACAAAGAGCCACTCCAATTCTAATCTGATCTAATATATTTTCGAGTAAATGAAGTCGTTCCATACTGTATATATAGCTCGCAACTTCCCTTGAAAATTGTATTTCGTGTTGTTGTAGCTGTAGTTGTACACCCTGTAAGTTAAATTACAGGCAGAGAATTCAAAACGCTCTCTGCATTCGATTAGAGTAAATTTCTGCGAAGATGCACTCGAGATATGTTACCTCTGATGAAATCAGACTGCCCATTCGGTCTGTGGGCAAAGAGAGAGAGAGATAGAGAAGAGACCGATCTCTACTCGGGTTGTATTGACGTACTGTGTTGCGGGCTGCCTATTTTTTGTTTCTGGTCCGTTGGAGAAACGTTAACGCTTGTCTTCATTTTAATTCTCTGCAAAACCGACTATTTAAACGTCAATGATAACAATTCAGGAGAGTTTGAGGTTAGCGTGGTTGAAGTTTTGTTGTTTCGAGTTCGAATGTTCGTATTGGAAGAAAAATAGGTCGACGGGCTCATTGGAGAAGTTTCTAGATTGTTGCGGGAAGTATTTATTATAAAAGATGTTCCTTTCTTACTCGTTTTTGTTCTGTATTCAAATATCTTGCATTTTAAATCTGAGACACAAAAGAGAAGACTGTCAGAATTTTTCCACAGAAAATTAGAAATAAAAATAATGGGATGCATATAGATGTTTTGTTTCAACTTTTTTCCACAGCATTATGTAACCATGATGATGGATGTTTTATTTTTATTTACTGACACGGAAAAACTGGTGAAATAGCGGTAAAATATAGGGTGTCTAAAAAAGAGGAAAACAAATACAGATGGATCAAAAATTAAATCGTCACCGAAAGAGAAAGGGGCTATCTGTATGTGTAAGAATTTGAAAGTTGGGTGACCCCACAGCACTTAGGCCACAATTGGCCCATTGTGCATCCTTCTGAGGTTCAGACTTCCTTCTAGCTCGTCATCCAGCTTACTTGTTTGAAGTAGGTGATAACGTCGCCGGAAGTAAGCTCCCTCATGCTGGCTTGTGATAGCCTGTACTCGCCGAATACAGAAAACCTGAATTGAGAGTGTCGGACATTCACAAAGAATATGTTCGACAGTCTCATCTTCCTGTTTACAACCTCTACAAAGTGAAGTGTCAGACTTACCCAGTCTGTAGAGGAGTTTTCGTAGGTGGCATTGAACGGTCAGAATATCCGTGGCTTTCCGAAGGTTCTGTCTGTTCATAGTCACGTATTTTTCGGCTACTTTCCTGTCCGGATACTGTAGCAGCTCCTTGGCAAGCCTATAACCTTCTGCATCGTCCCATCTACCCTTAAACTTTTAAAGGGAGTGTTCCTTTATTAGTTCAATCATAGCCGGCGCCACCATACCAATGAAAGCGCCAGGTCCCAAGAGTTTTTGGGAGGCTGCTTTCTTGGCTAGTGAGTTGGCAATGTGGTTACCTTTCAATTCACTGTGGCCCTTGATCCAGCCTAGAGTGTCTTCGTTGTTGCTACAGGCTTCGATCAGGGACAGGTGACACTCCAGTACTAGACCTGATGTGATACGTGGTCTGTTCAGAACTTGTCTACCATCCGCAAGGATGTGAATTTTATTACCTGTGGTGTTTCTTTTGGTAATCTCTTGCGGCGATGTAGAGGAAATGGGCTGTTGGAAGTTTTTCATGGAAGCGTTTTGAACGTTAAAATAAAAATAAATCATGACGAATTGCCTAGTGAATTATTATTAGGTTTGATTTGACTATCAGATATAAGGTCTGTTTCAACCGCAATCAGAAGCTGTCAGAAACGATTAGAGAAGAGTCGACCATTGCAATCAGTGATAGGAATTACGCGAAAGTGAACTCGTTGTTTGCTATGACAGTTATTCTCTGATTGTTTTTGACTCTGCCACGGCTAATACTTTTATGAGTTAATTGGATGTCATTGTCCCATCTCAGGTCAAGTCAGTTTCTCACATATTGAAAGGAACTATACCAACAAAATTTGCTTGCGCGTTCTGGCAGCATCAGGACAGCATATCGGCATAAAGGTTGAATATAAATTGGTCAGGCTATCATGCCACAATTATAAGAATGTAACAAAAGTAAACACCAAAATTTAATCATAATAATTGTTTTGTATAAAACAATATTTTTAAAACTCCTTCAATTAACAGAAATTATGGAAAAAATTGTAGATGTTAATATCCTGAGTAATTTTTTCACAAGCCTCAAAAACGGAAAAAATTGCCTTGTTCAAATTAACCCCAAGCAGGCTCACCAGAAGAATTTGTTTAATTAAATGAACATTCTCCCTCCTTTTAACTCCCACGATAATCTCTTTGTTTCGCTAATATTTTAAATTGAAACATAATTAAAGAAAAGAATGTTAATTTTGTCTTCGTTTTAACTCAAACAATCCATTCCGAGCCCTTTTACATTTTTCTCCAGAATTTTGATTAAAATTCTGTTTCTGTTGAAATTCGTCACATACCTATTAGAGTCAAAACAGGGGCGTCGCTTACTTTCACAATTTACGCCAAATTGGAAATCGAAACTTCGAAATAAAGAAATCCACAGGATAAAGATATTTTGACACACTTCACCTGCTGAAAAAGGAAAAGTATTAAGTAAATTATAATAAGAATTACCCAAAAGTCCTATACTGTTTTTACTGTTTTCAGGTAATAATTTATTATTCGCTAACAAAATAAATCCGACCCTGTCACGGCTAATACTTTTATGGCTTTATTGCATGTCATTATCCTATCTAAGGTCAGGTCAGTTTCTTGGATCTTGAAGAGAACTGTACCTATATGAGATATGTACAACTGGAAGACTTGAATATCATTACCACCGAAAATATCCAAATCTGATACCGCTTCAACCACATATTCACCTTAAATTTTTCTAATAATTGAAGTAAGTGAATTGTACTCAAACTAAACGTGTATCTAACGGAAAACGGAAGCACAAAATGAATTTGACAATTGACAGGATACGTGAACATAGGTAAAACATTATACTTATATTATGTGGCCTATATATTCAATGGATTACAAGACAAGAGACAATTTATAACCTTCACAATAACTTCATTAACAATTCAAATAAACTAAAAGAATTGTAATAAAACATCTCAACCTTAAATCTATGTACTCCAAATTCCCTTACAAGGTATGAATATAATAATAATTGGAACCAACATCAATAACAATCTTTGGAAAATGTAAAAATAGAATATTATATACCAAGGTGGTGAAGACTATTAATATTGACCGAGCGCCAAAAACCCCTCGCGAAATAAGGTGCGAGGTTTAGAAATGTCTTCCACACCATGATGTATATTTTTTCCACTACTAGCCAAATTTAAGACAAAAATTAAAAATAATTCACAAACGCACCACGAAAAGTAAGCTGTCAGTTTTCGATATATTATGAACGTACTCGTTATGTCATCAGTCATTTTTGGTTGAGCGCGAATTTTAAACTAATGTCATTTTCATTCAAATAATTTTATCTTGATAGGTAATTTCGAGCAGCAAATATGTTGAAGATAATCTCCTGGGTATACAAAATTATGTTGCACAAGTTTTTGTTGAACTTCTATCCCTGAATACTCAAAATATTTGAATTTGTTCATTATTGACCTAGGTTAATTATAGAAAAAATTATTAACCACTAATAGAGAAATTAAACTTGGCTAGAAGAAGCAATAATTGTCACACAGCTAGTAGTGGAAAAAATATAATTCTCTGTAAAAGGAATTTGTTTGGATACTAACATTTGAGACATGAATGAACTATTGGAGTTTAAAAAACTTGATTATTCTTGATAACGGTAGCTGGAACCCTACCGAAACGAAGAAATAAAAAAAAGGTATTAAAAATATTATGGTTTAATTCCACAAGAAAATTAACAAAAATAATATATTTTTAAATGACTGTTGAATCCACCAAGGTCTACACCCTATTAAATTGTTAGATTGGAAACCGGTTTGAACAAACTCAGCTGTTTAATTTCCAAGCCTGCAGTCTCGCCTGTCCAAACAATGTTTTTTGCGACTGTTGAATTCAGGCGAAAGTAATATTAAATACAACTTTTAATCTTGCTGGAGGTGAGACTGAATAGGTATCTTTTTTACAAAATAATTCTACATCAATATTGAACAACATCGTAGACAGTTATACACAATCTCTCTTTTATGATGATATTGGCAGGATAGCCCAATCTTCATTATCCTTTTGTTTGAGTGGAAGAACGTTTATTATTATTCATCCACATATGATGCCAGCAAATTCTTTCTAAATACTTCACCTCCAATTTATATTTGCCGTGTAATTACTTAATTTTGCACGTGAATTAGAATCGTTGAGAATAACCTCACGTGGTATTGTGTTTTTTGTGTCAATTGTGGAAATCTGTACAATCTGCAATCGTCATCAGACAAGGAGCTCTCATCCAGGCTGTTGAAACTGGGTAAGAGAAATTTGAAGACAGTTACCTGGTGACGACACTGTACCCTGAGGAAGCATCTGCACAGGAAGGGCAAAGTTAGTGAAACCATGTGCAGAAAATGTGAACTCTACGATGAAACACCTACTCGCATACTCTGGTTCTGTGAGAACTTACAAGGACTCGGACGGAAGCACTTTGGAGTGGAAATAATACAACCATCACAACTACTGAAGATTCCTCCAGATAAACTGGTGGACTATATTGAAGACACGAAGCTTCTGGAATGGAAGGTAATGGTGAGCCCAACCCGAACTTATGAATGAATCAATGAATCTTCATGTTGCTGAATCTTTTACTCATATATTGCTTGAATGCACAATGTATAGTGGGGTTCGGGTCACGCAGTTGCTGTCAAATTTAAAGAATTTTACTTACTTCTAGATTCGCATTATTTAAATAAACAAAAGAAACTTGTTTATGGCATTCTTAGTATGTTGAAATTGCAAGCTTTTTGCAGTTTTGGACGAGATTTAGTATGGAACGTTATGTCAGAATTTGAAAATGATCAACGAAGAGTTTTTGAACAATTGCCATTAAACACAAACCAGTAAATAAGATAGAAAACACAATAAACAAACCAATTATAACTCTAATTGAAAAAAAGTGAAAGTATGATATGCTGAACATACACGTTGCTTAAATTGTAAATCTTTGAAACACGTATGTCACATGGCCCCACTAATTGAATACTTACACAACCTAGATAACAAATGGTACTTGAGTGTAATGCTTATCAAAACCGCCATATATCGGAAACATGGATTTTCAAGAAATATGTGCTTGATAAAAGAGTTATTGGAAACACGAATATACTGCCTTGCAGTAATTGTGATGACCTTAAATAAATAGTGCTCGACCTCTAAACAGACTTAAAATTTGGAGTTATTGAAACATGAAACTCTATAATGACATTATATTAAGGTAGGTACATTATTTTTAAAAATGTAACCTTACTTCTTTTAAGTACATACGTTTTTATATTCATTGGAAAATATTTATTATTATCATTTTATATTCATTTAATCCAGAAACAAGTGTAAATGATGTTTTAAAGTTCAGAAAACTGTTTTAAAACTGTGAGTTCAGGCACGCAACGAAACTATCACTGCAGAGATTAGGTATCATGGTGGGGGAAGTAACGCTCTCACCGAGCTGAGCGAATCAATCAAGAACTTGAAATTCTTTAAAGGTGTTCAGATAAAGTGAAAAAGTTCACAAAACCCTGGCCTATATTATCCAAAAATCGCCGCGATCTCTTTGATACGCTTGCTCGAGCATCTAATATTCTTGGGTAGCTAGAGCTTATTTTCTGCCCTTGTGACACAATATACCTACTATAGAAGTATCCAGCTGATATAGTCACCTTAATATGGATTCCGGGACACACTGGGATAGGAGGAAATGAAATGGCAGATGAACTAGCAAAGAGGGGTACTTAAATACCATTCTGGGGGCCTGAACCATTTTGCGGAAACAGCCCCAATGTAATATTGGAAGAAATGGGTAAAGCCGAGAATAAGAGATCTGACCATTGTGAAGATCTAGTAGGGCTTATACAATCAAAGACTCTTCTGGGTGATTACAACCTGTTGAGATCAAATGAATGCATAAGTCAAAGTAAAACTGCGCTAAAAGTTTTAACGGGACATTGTCGTCTGAATGGGCACCTGAAGTGGAGGAAGAAGAATGTAGATTTTGTGGCATGGAAGAAGAAACCTCCTTCCACATACTTTCCAACTGCACAGCACTTCAGAAATAGGACTAAAAAAAGCTACTAGTTTCTGAGACTCTTCTCAGAAACTAGGTAGAAGTGAGGGGGTACAATAGATCTTTTAGGTCTCAGTGAATGTCACCCCAAAATACATACATACATCCAGCTCCATGGATAGTAATAGATAGTTATAGATTGTGCCATATGTACCGAGAACTGAGTAGTAGTTGCTTTTGGAAAATATGCAGTGTTAGTTTTGTAGTTTCTTCAAAAAATCAAGGATTTTAAAGCAGAAATATACGTTTTTAAAATACAATTGAAATTTCGCACCAAAACATTAGAATAGTAATGGCTTCTTTATGACATCACACATCTGTAAATACTTCAAAAATATTTCACACTAAGCAAATTAAAAATTTATTTTGATGACTAATTTGAATTATTCTGTGTGATTGTCAGGAATTCTACAACAAATAAGTGTCATATAAACGAAGCTAAACCAGAAAAACCTATAGAAATTTGAACGATATACGAAAGGTTGACGTCACATGTTTGTGATCAGTGTTTTAGCTAAGATGGC
>CAJUYG010000182.1:66083-154157 GCA_910591675.1 Galerucella calmariensis
ATATTTTATAATTTGACACTACAGAATGCAACATTGAAACTTTTGCTACAAAACCAAAGTTGATCTATAATCTAAATGTTTGTATCACTTCCTTAAAACCGAACCGAAAAACAAAAAAGAACAAAGTTGATCCTTTCTTTAAGGCCAACTGGTAATCTGTCGATATAGCGCTTTTCCAGAAAATCCAACTTTCTCATTCCTGCTCACGGCTGCTTATATCCTGACTATCCAGAACTTCTCGAATATTATGTTTGACTTTCGGCCCTATGAAATAGGTATGTGAACAGAAGCGTCACTTATTGATTTATCGAGGGTATAATGTATGACATTTATAAATACGATAAATTTATCTTTTATTAAAATTACACGTTTTGTAATATGTATATAGCATTGGCCAAACTACACTGCGAAATTTACTAGACAAGGAAAATTCAATTTTAATTTCTGAACATCTTGTAGGAACGTTTAATAACTGAATAATGTTTATTGGACGTGTTCAATGCCAATCTTTTCTCAACGTTTTGTTTTTTGATTCATCCCGATATCTGCATTATCAAAATACTGGGTGATCATTTGAATTCCGACACTTTTTATGAGCTCTTAACTTGGAAACCGATTAAGAATTATGGAAAAAGGGGTTTTAGCTGAATGGCAATTTTCACGCTGTTGCTAATTTAGTATTTTTTCACTAGACTATAGGAAAAACCTGGGTTTTATAGAGATCAGACACGAGATCAGACCTATTTTGTCTGGAATCACCCCTGTAAAATCCACATTTCTCAACCGATTTTGATTTAATTTCAAATACAGCATCATAAACAGTATTTTGGCACACATTTTCATAGTTCAGTTACTATTTTCAAAGCCCTCTATGTTAATTTTTCTTTGCCAAAAAAGACAAAAGTACATTAGGTGTTTTTTTCTCAAATATGACTAATGTACTTTCGTCATTTTTGGCAAAGAAAATAGTAATTGAGCTATGAAAATTTGTACCAAAATACTGTTTTTGATACTAAATTCAACAAAAAAAATTTAATCAAAATCGGTTGGAGAATGTGGACTTTCAGGGGGTGCTTCCAAACAAAATGGGTCACTCTGTATATAATTTTAATGAAACAAACCTATTTAGCATGTCGAAGGTGAAAGAGCATCATGTCATATCTAAATTAAATGAACTTCACGTCGATTTTAATGTTTCGTTTTATTTTTAATAAAAAAACTTTTTTTTCGATTGACATTGACGTCAGTTTTAGTGATATTTACTGTTACTTTTAGTTTTAAAATAAAATTAGCTAGAATAAGTAGGTATCTCATATATCTTTTTTGTTGGGAAGAATATAGATATATACAGGTTGTCCCACGACGTTTTGACAGTCCAATTTCTCGAAAACTGTTCATATGACATGTATGAAATTTGGCAGATATAAACAGTCGAAACTGATGCTTATATTTATTATAAAATGACTTCCGTTTCTCCTGTCATTTCGGGCCACGTGACCCAAACATAATTTTTTTAAATGGGACAACCGGTATAATATTACAATTTTGGATATATCATTAAAAAACACACTTGTCATCACTGTATAGTGCAGTAATGTTAATAGGAGCTGTTTATTTTTATTAAATTTATTAAAGCAATATTTTGCACTCAAAAATTTAGGTGGCTGTGAAACAATAGTATCAACAACACAGGTTGTCGTTCATTATTTTTAGGTGAATTTTATTCAAGAACTGTCATTATTAGTCATATTCTTGTGAAGACACTGTAATAATAAGTAAATAATGCCTTCAATTTTTACATACGATTAATATGTTGACATGCTACTCATTTATGGAGAATGTGGAAAAAACAAAACTCATGCTCAAAGTTCAATATAAAGAGTATTAAAAAATCACAAATACCATCCTTATAAAATACATTTAACACAAGGTTTAGTTCCTGCAGATCCGGAAAGTAGAATAAATTTTATTGCTGAAATGCTAGGACACATGAATGATGACCCTTCTTTTTAAGAAAAAATATTATGAAGTGATGAAAGTAGATTTCATAACAATGGTATTGTTAATCGCCAAAATTGTCATTATTGGTCGCAGGAGGATCCAAAGTGGATGCGCGAAACCAATTTTCAAACAATATGGGGAATCAATGTTTGGTGCGGTTTATTCAACGGTCGGTTGATTGGTCCCTATTTTTATAAAGAAACATCAACGGGGCAAAGATACTTAGATTTTCTTCAAAATACTCTACAAAAATTACTTGAAGATATTCCCTTACATGAAAGGCAAACAATGTGGGGGCAGCAAGATGGAGCATCTCCTCACTTTTTTTGGCCAGTTAGAGAATATCTTAACAACACATTTCCTGAAAAATGGATTGGTCGAAATGGTGCGATTCTGTGGCCACCCCGTTCTCCGGATATCACACCCTTAGATTTCTTTCTCTGGGGTTACTTAAAAGGTCTATTTTATGTCACACCCCCGATTGATTTAGGTAATTTAGACAAAATAAGACAGGCATGTTGGACCGTAACACCCGCAATGATTATATGATTTTAATTCCCTATGTTACCTTTTTTTAATAAAATAATTTATACAGATGTTCATTTAATTGCCCCAATTATCATCACTGCACAATACAGTGATGACAAGTGTGGTATCGTTGAATTTGTTTTTGAATGATATAACCAAAATTGTAATATTATACCGGTTGTCCCATTTAAAAAAATTATGTTGGGGTCACGTGACCCGAAATGACAGAAAAACGGAAGTCATTTTATAATAAATATAAGCATCAGCTTCGACTGTTTATATCTGCCAAATTTCATAGATGTCATATGAACAGTTTTCGAGAAATTGGACTGTCAAAACGTCGTGGGACACCCTGTATATAAATGTTTTCCGTCGCAATCATTTGATTGAATACTGTCCTGCTTAAAGATACAACAGTTTCTTCTTCACATTTAGCGATGTAAAATTTGTAATAGATGTCCATGACAGTATGAAATACGAATTCCAAATAAAATTTAAATGAATCTTTTCTAGCCAAGTGCATTTTTGCAAAATTTCTTAAGAAATTAACGAAAGTAACTTTGTTCAATTGTATTTCGATCATCGTAACTCAATCCATAAATGTATCATAAAAATTATATCTTTTGTATGTTTTGTATGTATATTTATTATATTTCTCAATACTTATTTTGAGAAACCGAACCACAATCTTTTTTATATTTCTTAATTCCAAGTTGAGATGATCTTCATACAAAGTTTTACTTCTTTAGTCATTTGTCGAGGGTAGTTACCATTATTAATTAACCACGAATATTCCAACAACACAGACTATTATTTCTCATTTTATTAATGCAGTGTATGCATTTTACCAACTTTCTAAATGTGCATTAGCAAAATGTACTGGTCCGTTAGCTTAGCTTACGAGGAAATTATTAGTAATATTTCCACATGCCATCCCTACAAACCTTACTTCCGAGCAATACTGCAAATCTTCCACTTTTAAAACAAACATAATATATACAGGATGTTTCTCGACCATCGAAATTTATTCGTCTGGTTCATAATTCTCTAATACTTGTTCTTCTTTTTCTTAATTATCTAATACTTCTGCTTCTTCTTTTTCTTAATTATCTAATACTTCTGCTTCTTCTTGCTCTAATTATTTAATATTTCTTCTTCGTCTCGCTCTTCTCCTTCTCAATTCTCTAATACTTCTGCTTCTTCTTGTTGTTCTTATTTTCCAATACTTCTGCTTCATCTTGTTTTTCTGCATTCTCCAATACTTCTGCTTCTTCTTGTTCTTTTTCTTCTTATTTCTCTAATACCTCTGCTTCTTTTGGTTCTTTGTCTTCATCCTGGGTGCATGTACATTGCCTCAATAGTGATACATCGCATGTCTTCTCGCTAGTACCAATCGAATCCTCAACTGTTGGTGATTCAACATTGGAGCACAAGCGGCTTTGACAATTTGTACATGCTAGAAAACAAATCAGCTCAACTTGTAACAACTTGTAACCACATTCAGCAATAAGTACACCACTTTTTACAGTTGCAAAAAATTGTGTATAGCAGTTTTTCCGGTCTGATAACCAAGCCAGACGTGAACTTGATAGCATTCCCGAAAAATATGTTGATGTGCAGCCGCTGAGGTTGGAGGAAGGCAAGCTGATTGCACTTGTTTTTTATTTCGAGTATCTTTCGCCCTCCTTAATGTGTTTGAATATATTTTGGTTACCATCCAGATTACCGTCAAAATGTTTATCAAGTATATTAGTTGTCACAAGGAAAGTAAAGGTTGAAATTCCTAGTAAAAATAGCGATAGGGACACTTCATTCAGATTTTCCGGAATTTCTTGTGGAGTTTTAATATGGAAATTGAAATTTTTGTTTGTACGCCGACCGTTTTTCTGCTTATTTTAGATTGTATGAAGATAAAAGGGAGCTGGAAATGTGCAGATGTGAGATTGTACGAAGGAGATAAGTAAATTGTGAAAAGTATAGGCTTTTATGTTTATTTTAAAATATTCTGAAAAGGACAATTACGGAAAAAAAAATTTTATTGTAAAAGCCTACTCAAGCTTTTTCTTGCGGCCGGGAGAAATAACTGTCTGTATACAGAAGGAAAATTAGGCTATTTTAGCTTTGATAGTTTGTTGGCTTACTAAAAAAATTATTAAACTGGAATTTTAATGAGTCATAGAAAGCAGAGTAAGTAATATTTATACTGATTGATATTGATTTTTTTGTGGGAACTAGAGTAGCATAGAGAAATAATATAATGTCGTTTCTGTAGTAACGTTTCGGTGAGTCTCAGTTAAATATTTCATTGTCATATCGACAAGGAAAGAGTGTTTGACAAAGATTTTACTTTTTCAGTATAAACTGTCAACTGTCAACAACTGACAGAATAGAAAACAATCCATATTATTTACCGATTTAAAACAATCCACATTATTTACCGATTTTGTCTAATTATTGGCGTTTTTAGGCAATTTTTAGGTATTTTTGATAAAATTCATGTGCGTAGCAGGTTTTGTTTAATATACAAATACGTCTAATAATTAGTTAGTTTAGATTTTTGATAAATCCATATTTAGCTAATTTAAAAAAAAGTACCAATATTTCAAGTGTATAACTGTATAACTGTATAATTCATAATTGACCATACATTATTTTAGTTTGTTGGAATCGGTTCATTAAGATGATTTCAAAAATATGCAAATATTCAGGGTGTTTCATTAAAAAAAAAAACAACACCGACTATGGCATACTTGCGTGAATCACCCTGTACATTTACATTTATGTTTACATAACGCACAACTCAATTCAAAAGTTGACGTGTCTCGGCATTTTTTATAATTTTCTAAAATAATGACATAAAGAATTTTATTCCATAAGTGGTTTCCA
Organism: Galerucella calmariensis; assembly: GCA_910591675.1. Lineage (NCBI taxonomy): Eukaryota > Metazoa > Arthropoda > Insecta > Coleoptera > Chrysomelidae > Galerucella > Galerucella calmariensis. The sequence goes on from CAJUYG010000182.1 coordinate 71,499, forward strand.
CACTGTATAATTTAATAATGATAGTTTATTGATATTTTTATATCAGTCTTTATACCTCCATTCTGACGATGCCGACATCGTGAAAAGGCGTGCGCTATTGAATCGAAGAAAAATTGATAAAGGGAAAACGACAGCTTACAATAGTTTTATACAAACTCTGCACTTTTATAGCGCCTCTCTCAAGCACATGTCGCTTTATTACAACGACTTTGTAAAGTTTATTTTTACATAATTTAAGAAATGCGTTTAAAACGCCGATGCTCCTTAACGACCTTCAAAACATCGAAAACACCTGTTCCTTTAATACTCCTTAGCGTATATAGACCGTATTACATCATAAACTATACCGTGTGTACTATTTAAATAAATAAATAAACAAATAATTGTTGATATCTAATTTACAAATGGCATAAAATAAGTTATCGTCTGTTTTATTGTTTTCACTTTTGCTATTTTCATCTACTCCTACTTCTCTACTTTTTTCCCTCATTCTACTTTTTTCAAGCTGATTCCACAATTTTCCTGTTTTTATTTCGTTAATTTGTCCTTTTATTTTCTTTTGTTTCCCATAGTTTTATTTTTGTCAGCTGCTTCTTTTTCTTCCTACTTTTTGAAATTTGTCTCTGTTTATAATTATTGCATTTCTTTTTTATTTCATTCATCACTCTCTCCCTCTATTTTGTCTGCTCTGCTTGATTTGTGTTGTACTCTTCTTCCAAATCCACGTTTTTCTCTTAACTTTTTATCTAATCTTTGTTATTCACTTTATTTTGATTTTTTTTCTAAATTTCATTCTCTCAGCCCCTTCCTTCCTCTATTCCTTTCACTGCTTATTCCGTTCTATATGTTTTTGATTGATCCTATTATTTTTTCTGTCTCCTCTTTCATTTTCTTTGCTGTGTCTTTGCTCCAATACCAGTCCTCTTTCATCTGTTCTCCTATTCATATCCTTTTTATCTTCATACGTCTTTCTTTTCCTCTTCCATGTTTATCTCTTTTTATTTTTTCTCCATTTTATATTATTCTTTTTTTTTATTATTTCACATCATTTCTGTTCCTCTTCCTCCTCTACATCTACCCATTCCTTTTTCAATTGTGCAAAGTCTTGATATTTCTCAACCTTATTATTCTCCATTTCGAAACTTTCACTGTTTATCTTCAAAAAAAGGGTCCAACGATTTGAGTATTCTCCTTGTTTTACCCGACAACGACGAAGCAAAAAAGGAGGGTTGTGATTTTGACCTATACGTATAATATCCAAAGTGCATTTGTTACTTTTGTTTAAAATTATTTGTTTTGTTAGGAAAGGCTATCCTCTAAACATAACTATGAATACGCATCTAATACTTGTGGCTTGTTTATTTAATAAATATTGAAATAAGTGCAGGGAATATTTTCTTTTTTCATACTCTTTTCAGTTGTCGGGTTTTACTTTTTGAACTTACTTTTTACTGTTAGCTCCTTTATGAAACGGTTACTCTCAATTTAATTTATTAATGAAACGACTGTTCTGTACAGTTTTTCCACTAAAAGAAACATACTGTTTTTAATATTTAATTCGTATTATTAATCCTTGCGTGTAGCACATCGAACGCCACTGTTGTTCAGGTCGCCGGAAACATTAGAGAATCGCCATTATCCAATTAACAAAGACGTATAGTTCCCAGTTACACTGTAACAGCTTAATTATTATTCCCCGCTGTAAGTTGCCGTAGAAATTTATAGGACAACCGGTAGAAAATTAAAAATAAAACTACACGCTGGGCTTACAGAGACTAAGACAAAGATTCGAGAAGAAGGAAAAGAAGAACCGAAGACTATCATTCGTGATCGTTGACTATCCAGAGAGCTTTGTAATTTTGAGATTTATGATATTTAGAAATACTAGCAGTTGTTTATTTATTAAATTGTTTATTTATTTCCTAGAAGAAATATTGTGGTGGCATGGGGTTAGGGTCGTAAATAAGGTTTAATAATTAACTCATATTTATGAGGATTAGATTCAGTAAGAAAACAGTATTTGTATATTTTGCATTTATCTACAATTAAAAAATGATAACTGTGAAATATTTATGTACTCTTGATTATAAAAAATACTATTTATTTTTGATGTAAAGATAATAGTATCATACTATTATATTCCAATCCCATTTAACTTGGGACTGTAATTCATTGTCTGTCGGGGCACATAGCCTGAGAAGTAGATGTTTGTTCTTAGCCAACGGTCTACTCTTCAAGTTATTTTCAAATTTGTAAAGCGTTATCATAGTATGATACTATTATCTAGACATTTATTGATAACACGCTTTAATTAAATATGACAATTGTTACAGGAAACTGAAATTAAGCAAAAAAAAACAATTCACCTCGAGATAATTGGATACTCCTTTCCTAATTTCTACTCGTAGACTTGAAGTGATAGTCCCTGTCTTCTTCTCTATAAGTAAATTCCATTGTAACTGTTCTATGGATTAATATTTCATTGAATTTACTGACGATGAGATTTTAAATATCGAAATACTTATCAAAATAATTCAGAATTTTCAAGTATTATTACAGTTTCCTAGAATATTGTCACATTCAATAAAGCTCGTTAATCTTAATCTTGAACTGAAGAAGACACCAAAATCACAATCAATTCATGTCTTCCAGTAATGGAAGTGTGAAAATCGTGACAATAGCGGCATCCTCACCTTCAACTGCAAACCTAAATTCGGTCACTGTTTTTGAAAAATATTTTTCATTTGAAAAAGTAATGTGACTGATATTTAGTCCCTGCGATCGTATCTAACGTCTAGAGCCTCTCTCAGTCAATCTCTGTGGTATAATATTTCTCTTGCTCCATAATGACTAAAAGTCATAAGCAAATCCCAGGGTTCTGAGTCCGTCATTCTCAATGAGTTCTTAGAGCCCATTCACTGCCAAATTTCACAATAAAGAAGACAGGACTCCTTCTGTGGCCATCTCTGTGATGTCCATAGAGCAATTTTATTAATTTCTTGAAACTAATCGGTCTTAGTGGCTCCGTTTCCTGTCCGTTTTCCCTGGCTTCGGTAAGAATAATACCTTAATATTTCTCCATGCCTTCAGTATACACCCATAGACCAGACTGCTTCTAAATCTGCTGTATACAGAACCTTTGTACCCTTTCGCAGCTGTGATGTATAAATTCGGTCGGTTTAAGTTTGGTTCATCAGTTCGAGAGCTTTCGATGAGACAGTAGATTGGTTGAAACATTTTAATTTCTATGTTGGACACAGAAGTTGGTTAACTAGATCTATCTGCGCTAGCATGAAGTTTATCATTTACCCAAGAACTAAGTCGTCGAGTAGATGATTTCCAGATTGCAGATACTACCTTGACATTTGGCCTAAATAATTTTCCATACCTGCACTGTTTTTGCGAACATCCACTTATACCATAGTATCTTTCATTTCGTATAAATCCGTTTATACCCACAGTAAAGTGTCCTGTGAGTATTTTTCCCTTTTTTCCATTCACACGGCTTATTTTAAAATCTTGAAAAACTTACGACAGTAAACAGCCTAAAAGGGTGAGAATATGACTTATCCTTCCAAGTACATATCGGGGGAATATAGTGTTTGGTTCGTATGCTATGGCCCTTGAGTGTCTGAAGGGTTGTTTGTACTTTGTATTGGAAGGGACCAAAACTTCGAATATCGAACAATTTAGAACTTATGAAATTATACGGGGATTTTAAAACTTGTATTGTTTAACCAGATAACTTTGCAAAATTAAAAAACGGAAAATGAGATGAGGAGACCTACAGCCAAAAAGCGAAAATTGTTTGTTTACAAGTCACAGCAATATGGGGAAAACATGATTCGTTGTTGCGTTGAAGAATATGTTGATTTTGCATGAAAGGTACCATAAAGTGGCGTTGAGCTGCAATCTTCGATCATTGAACATACTAGATGAATAACCCGCTATACTGACAACATCTAAATCGATTCTTTGATTCCAAAACAAAGATAGGAATATAATCAGCAAATGCCAAAGATTCCAATAAAGTGCTGTGGAGTTTGAGTACCAAAGTTTAATGAAAATATTCATCTTAGATTTATTTGTCACTCGAGGAATGAATTTCAGCTGTCGTCTATATTGAATTAAAACAACTATAGCTACAGATTGTTTATTTTCTCCTTTAATCCGCCTCTGGATAATATTGTTATCTACTGATGTGTTAGCTATATCTTCTTGGCACTCGTAAGACTAGACCTAATGCAACACGTTGTCTGTTCAAGGCCAATAGAGCTTGTCTGCTATTAGTGCAGATTGTTATGTTTTTGCCAGAAATTTTCCCATTCCCCACTTCATTCTTAGGCTTAGTGATCTGGAAGACTCCACATCCTATTGGATTTGCAGCATCTGACTCCGAGTTCTGTTTTATTTGTATTGTGTACGACTTGTTGAACACAAACTTGGGTTCAATTGTATCACTGCAGCAGAGGAAGTACAGTAAACGCTACTGGCCATATTCTTAGTCTCAATCGACCCACTACTACTTCTGGGCTCACACCAGCTGTGCACAATAGTAAAAAGGCCATCAACACAACCTCTGACAAGTCCAGAAGGGTCAAACTAGTGATTAATTCCATTGCCACGATTGGTGTTGATCTTAAGGTTTCTGAGATGCTTGAACAAGCCATTCGCTATATTTGATATAATTTTAGGATGGCCGTCGTTGCTTGTAGAATCTTCGGTCCCCATGCAATGGCTCCGTACCTTAACATAGGTCTTATGATTGCAGTGTAGATCCAGGTAACCACACGGGGTGAAGGACTCCATGTGCATCCCACTGTTCTCCGACATTACTCATAAGCCATGTATAGACTGGTAGATGCTTTTGAAGATTTCGGAGGGTTTTAAGCCCGATAACCTTCTTTTCCTGGTGGAAAGGACCATATCTTCTTGGGATTGATAGACAGCGAGTGTTCCTTACACCATGCTTTTATTAATTTGAGCTCATCCCGCGCTCTATCGCATAGAGTGTTTTCAAAGCGGGTGTGCAAACTTATGTCATCTGCCTATGCTGTTGTGTAGAATCCATTATTGTTTAAGTGATTAACTGGGGTATCCAGGACTATGCTCCTAAGCAGGGGTGATAAGACCCCTAATTGTGGACATCCTCTCATGAGCAGTTCACTCACTGTTATGTCTTTTATATTGATACTTCCAACCTTTGTAGATATTTAGAAATCGCAGAAGATATTTGAGGATTGTTCTTCCAATTCTGTCCTGATTAATGATGAGCCGATATTCTCCACTAACATTTTTCTAATTTTTCAATTACTCTATCAAGCTGTTTGCTATTCAAACTGAAGCAACTGCCATAAGTTTCTATGTAGTAATAGGTTAATGCTGATTCAGATACCCTAATCCGTTCCCTTAATGTCTCTTCAATGAGTCTGAAAAGGCTAGGAAAGCCTATAGCGACTCATTCCCTCGTAAAGTAGGATAATGAACTTCAACCCTTCCTTCACCCTTTTATGAACTACGAGCTCTCTACTAGGTACTTACAAGCGAATAATAATCGCCTTTTTTCTCTCTTTGTGTGAAATTTTAAAAATATGAATGATACGCGAGCATGCATAAACACCGATAATGATCGTCGGTATGGCACGAATAGAAACACATAAACTTTTGTTATGGATGATGCACTGGAATCGTATTTTTTAGGATAAGTGCGTGAGTAAAAAATATATCACTTAGTCAGAACACAAATCACCTGAGCTTTAAGATATATCAGTGAAATTCAGTGTTAATGGCGGCGGAAATAAATATCAATAATGTTGTCATGCACCATGTTTTATAATATTTGAAAAAAAAAATGTAGTGATAGATGGTATTAGTTGTTTCTTTTGATCTCAACATTTGGAAATAAGAGATAACCTGGAGGAGAGTAGAATACAAAATCTCAAAAAAAAAGTAGCAAACTTTAGGTATTTTGTGATAAAAATAAATGAAAAAAAAAACAGATAAGCATAGAGTTAACAGAAAGAGTCAAATCAGGAATCAGAGCATCTTAAAATTATGAAGAAAACATTGTTGTATTTTGTGTAAAAATTTTTATTTAAAATTGCAAAGCGCTTTCGGCTATCAAGCCATCTTCAGTGCTATACCTGCAAGTAAGTAATAATAGTTGGAAAATTTTAAAAAAGAAATTAGTAAAGAGTTACCGAGAGAATTACTTACTCGTCAGATATGATACAAGATACCTAATTAAATGTCGACAACACATTAACGTCACAATGATAAAATTACATTAATTTTAAAATTTTAAATTATCCCCTGATTGGGGTTAAACTGTCTTCAAATTTGAACATTTTTAATTTTAACTATAATCTTCAGCTATTACACGAACACGTGTTAGTAGACCGGAAATCGAAGTGACACTACTTCAATAATGTAATTTCTCTAACATCAACTGTTTAAATTGTTTCATTCAAAGATTAGGGTTAACGTTTATAATACATTTAAAAGGTTCATTATTGTTATATTTTAATCAGGATTAATCACAGACCTGCTTTTTTTCCATTTCTTCCAACGTAATGTTTTAGAAGGACATTAACAATACCAAAAAGGTTATTATCTCGGTTATAATATTAACTCTACTTTCGAACAATTGTGTAAAATATCATTGAAAATAAATAAAGTCTGTACAGAAAGTACGAGGAGTAATAAACCCTAATTAAGTATGCAAAACCTTTACAGGGAGCACCATGAAATTTTTGATAAATCTCTTACTTTAAATTACATTTCTTCCGTAAATCTAAAAACCAGGTAGATCGACCCCGTATTTGTTTCAGTTGTAGCAAAATTTAGGGTTTCTTCATTGTTAAAGGATTAGCAGATAAGCAATAACGCAATGCAGTGGTGTGTATTTTGGGAAAAAAATACGTTTTAAATTATAATATAATAAAAAATGAAAAGAAATAATTATTGGAATATATTTATTACTTACATTTTATTCTATATCCGACTCGGAAGAGGAAGAATCGTTGTTGACATTAATAATAATAGGGTCGATTAAATCATCACAAATATTGTCAATTTTCAACATATTTGCCTCTACTTTGATAACATGCTCGATACAGTTTGTCCAATTTTCCTTACTAACATGACTTACAGCACTCTCAAACAATTTCACAACATCGTTTATTTTAAAAGTAGTATTTTTTTTTCCAACTTCCCCCTTTACCTGAGCCCATATTAATTCTATGGGATTAAGTTCACAATGATAAGGGGAAGTCGAAGAACTGATATACCATGAGAAGAAGCCATTTCTTCTACAATGTAGGTTTTGTATTTATTCTTGTTCATTTTTGCAATTCTGTAAAGTTCTTTCCTTAGTGTATCTTTTGGAAACTTAATATTTTTCGAAATAAGCCACTCCAAAAGCTCTGCTTTACGCCAACGACTTGTAGGCAATGCTTCTCGTAACCGAGAATGGTAACTTGCGTTGTCCATAATAATAACAGCCCCTTTTGGAATCAGATCCAACATTTGAACAAACCATTCCTCGAAGACATCCCCATTCATATCTTCGTGATAGTCCCCCGTGCGTTTTGAAATAAAAGTTAATAATCCACCATCAACAAAACCTTCAGAACTTCCAACATGGACAATGATAAGTCTTTTTCCTTTTCCAGATGGTGGCTGCAAACCTAACGACAAACCTTCCACGAATGCCTGCCTTCCGCTTTTAATGTTTTTATCTTGCCAAGATTTGGAAACTGTATATCCAGCATTTATACACACATATATACAAAAATATATAAAATAGTTATTGTTACAGATTGGTTTGTTTTCTATTATGAATAAACTGTGTTGCCTTTCTTTATCAAACTTACTAAAATTTATGTACCTCTATCACTTTTTTTTATTAAAACTAGTACATCCCGTTACCTCTGACCTAAATCGTATATTCCTTAGCATAGCTGCAACTCATTCGTTCAGTACAAAATGTACCTTACGGTATACCCTCTTAAAATATATTTTGGTACGTCTATGAAATCTACTTAAATGAATGATTTATTACTCCTCGTACTTTCTGTACAGACTATAAACGATGTTTACATAAAAAATATGAAAAATTCAAACAGACAATTCAAACTAATCCTGCCTATTTGGTAGTTTAAATAATATTTTTTATTTTGACTTCCTTGGCCCATTATTCTCTTTACCGTAAAAAATTCTAATTAAACTTTGTATTTACATTGTCACTGTGATAAAAAAAATTATCTCCACAATCACGAAAAGTTTTTCAATAGTTCATCAGCGCTACGGTGATGACTGATGACATATGTTATACGCACCGTTGCCACCTCGTCTCAGAGACAAGAGACAAATGTTCACAATTACCGTGAGTTACTGATAGCATCGGCTCAAATAATGGCCGAGTGTATTATTTAAAAAGAGACAGAAAGACAGATATAAAAGTATATATGCCGAAAGAAATAGTTATAATGTAGGGTACGTTAAGTTACATTCAGTGACGGTTATTATCTCAACAAGCGATAGATAGTGAGCTTCGTTTTTCTAATGGGAATTTATTCGAAAAAAAGCTTTTTTTAAGAAACCGAAAGTTGATTTTAATGAAGAGCGGTAGCAGATTGATACGTTAAATGGCGTTTCAATGGCTCGCCGTTCCAAATTAGAAACATGAAAAGTAATCAATATCTCATTTGTGCAGTTTTTTTTTCATTAAGTAACAATAAAATGTATAAAACTTGCTACCGCTGGTAATATCAGGAGCGTTTGCCTAATGACTGAAAAACTAACCAACTTTACTTGCATACATTGATAGAAAATATTATTTAACGAGCCTAGAAAGACGGTTGTTATTTACAGTTTTTTTGAAAATTTGACGAAATATCTTGAAAATCAAGCGTCAAAAGGAAAATTGTGTAGACAAAAACATCATTTAGCAAATATTCATTAGGTACATCAAATACCTGGTGAGTTGAAACTCAAGTAGATTATTTTCTCAGTAATTTTAAATAGATCACCTTGTATTTTATATCATTCTCGAAAATATAGTCCAGTAACTGAAGGGGCAGACCTATCAATATATTTGTCCAATATTTTTTTTGGCTTGATTTGTAGGTCTTGACAGGTACTTCAAAGGGAGAAAAAGTTCTCCAAGATTACGCCTTGGCTAAGGGTCCAAAATGGCCCCTAACGCCCCCCAAAAAACGGTTTCCCGCCATTATCTCCCGAAATATGCAATTTAGAAAATTTTTGTTCTGGTTAAAAGTGAAGGTGAGAACTCCGAAAACGACTGAAAAATGCAAATAAATAAATAAACTTTTTATTGAAACGCCATAAAGATACTGAAAAAAAATTTCTAGGAACATTCAGGACCTCCCTAGACCCCATTTGACAAAACAAGGGATAATGAACCATTTAAAATAAATAAAATGTCAATGATTTAATGGAAGAGGCCAAAATAACATTGGCCACTTTTTGCTATGTCCTCGACGGGCGAGAACAGGGTTTAAGGTACACATATTGATACCTACGGATATCCCCATTACAATGAACTTTAAATCATCGAAAAATATCAATTTTTGACCGAGTTATGGAAGAATTTGTCTGCCGGTTTAAAAGTTAATTTTATAGACGGTAGCATTTATAGAGGTAGTGCAGCTGCGTAAGCGAGGGGACTTTTGGATGCGATTATCTCGAAAACTATTGCATTTTGGAAAAAAATGATGGGGACCATTTTTGTAGATAATTTAACGACCTTCACTTTTTTCCCGAACAAAAATTTTCCTAATTGCATATTTCGGGAGATAATGGCGGGAAACCGTTTTTTGGGGGGCGTTAGGGGCCATTTTGGACCCTTAGCCAAGGCGCAATCTTGGAGAACTTTTTCTCCCTTTGAAGTACCTGTCAAGACCTACAAATCAAGCCAAAAAAAATTATTGGACAAATATATTGATAGGTTTGCCTATTTTCAGGTCTTCAATTACTGGACTAATAATTAAATGTACCTCTAATTTTATCAAAAATTTCCCATGTATGTATTTTGGGGTGATGTTCCTCTTCTATCCAGTAATCTCCCAGTTGCTGTGTCCTAGGATTCTGAAATGCTGTGAATGAAAGTATGTGGATGGAGGTTTCTTCTTCCATGCTAAAAAATCTACATTCTTATTCCTTCACTATTTTGAGCCTTTTCGGGTGCTCATTCAGTTAAAACTCATAGTACAGTTTTACTTTTGTCAACCAGAGGTATCTTTGTTTGTCTAAGCCCTTCTAGATCTTTCCACTGGTCAGATCTTCTCTTTTTCTCTGGTAGTACAGATATGGAGACAATGTCTTTGCTCGTCCTCGACTCTGCTACTCTTGTGGTGAGCAGCTCCGACATCAATTTGGATGTTGTGCTGTCTACACCTCTTCTGTTTAAAAGCATTTTCCATACCTGGAGTTATAGTATGTAATAGTCTACCAGATGTTAGTTTGCAGTTGACGGTTTCCAAAAAACTACACTTGAGAAGAAATCAGAAGCAACATGCCAAAAAACAACACTAAAATGCAGTGGGTCTTATCTGGTAAACTATTGATTAGAAAAATTATTAATTTTATTTGATAAATAAATAGATTTTCGAATATTAAGCGTTTTTTCTGTATCTCTAAGAATATCATTCAAGGTACTATAATTTCTTGTCTTACATCGGAAAAAATAGAGTTCGACAGCATCAATCCACTAGCCAACACTTAATATGTCATAAATTTACTTTAATTCATTCCAAAACAACAGTTAACAAACACTTTTATCAAGTTTTCTACTAGATTAGTCAATTTATTTTTATTAGACGGTTCTTAATAAAAGACATTTATCTCGTTTAATCGTGTGATGAAAGAAAAAACGCATGGCCAACTGCAAACTGATCGCAGAGACGGATTTGACAAAACCTTTCTACTTCAGTGAATATTTTACAATGTAACTGTTGAGCATTTTATCCAGCATCGGCATTCATACGTACCAAAACTGGTTACAATAAAAAACGTTTATGGAACGAAAGATTTTTTTTTTTTAATTACAACTAATCTAGAAACAAGATTAACGAGCAATATTTTTCTGTTTAAATCTTTAAACTAAAAAGTTATACAGAGTTAGACCCACTGGTAACTACTCAGATTTATTTTCACTTGGTTTCTCTACACAACACGCACTGTGCTCTGCTTATAAACCACTACACTAGTTCAAAAGGTTTAGTCCTTTTGAGTCTTCTCACTAACCCACTTTGGTCCAGCAGATATTTCTTCACCCGTAAGAAATCACATTAGCCTACAAATTATGTAGCAATTGAAACAAATAATTCTAACCCCACCCTTCCCTATTATTCAGTAACGGTCACCACCTATATACGTTTGGCGTCAGTCTGCATGTGAAATTAGATCAGTTTTTTCAATTTTGCTAATTATTTTGTTTTTGTGAAGTATGTGGTTAAAGTGCTCTGGACAAAAATAAGTTTAAAAATAGAATGAATGAATTGTTAAACTCATGGCGATTACAAGAATTGTGAGATATCTTTGAAGGTAAGGAAATAAATGACAATTATATTCAAGCAAGCGAAATGTACCTCAAACATACACATTTCTCAATTAAACCTGTCAGATATACTCCAAGAACTCCAAAAAACTATCATGGGGAAAGCATTAATGAGCACACTTAAGGATATACAAGGCTATCTTTTGGATACCATACAAGATAGTACCTTTTGTAATGTTTTGCAAGCAGAAAAATGGGTCATTTGTTTGGAAAATTCATTTCTATGTAATTCTTTAATTTTAAGAGTTGAAATTTTATATAAATTTTGTATTTTTTGCGACAATTAGACGCCAGGCGTTGGCGAACGCAATTGTTTTATGAATAATTTCATACGTTATGTATATGGTCTACAAATCGTTTTCTACTAGTAGTCTTACCTATAGCTTGGCCCATTTCTATAATTTACGTTCTTAAAATCTGTGTTCTACTACTGTTAGCTCTTTGTGACATTTTTATCTTCCGTCACGTTGAGAATATTATTGACACAAACAAAATTCCACAGAGTACACCAATTAAATCAGAATTAACCGAAAATACAAAGAAAACACGTTTCAGCATTCGAGTAAACAAGGGAATATTGGCTGTTTTAATGGTATACCTTCGTTACTTGTCGCCTGGACGCACGCGCTTTCCAAAATCATACTTTTTTACGTCACAAACAATACCACTGCGTTTAAAAAAGCTTCAAATAATTCAAATTTTTCAGCATGTTAGATTGATTGTTTGTGACAAAAAAATTAAGTAACTAATATCCTTAGGGATCTCCAATTTTCTTTAAATAAAAATCAGAAATATTAGGATTTTCAAATTTCAGTTACGCCCTTTAGTGACCTACTAGATTCTAAATAATAAAGTGGTTTTCCTCGAGAATACTTGAGTTATAATTTTTTGTTCAAAGCTGTATCAAATAATACACCAGCTTAACAAGAAGCGAAGCCCGACGCAATCTCTTTGATGTTTTGGTTACCAAAATGTCTGACCTTGAGGGACCAACATTAACAGATAACTTGCACTGAGAAAATCATGAAAATCCCGAAATATGGTCTTCTCAAAGAAAATCTCTTTTGTAGTATTGTTACTTCCCTGGTTGGTACGGACCTGTACGCCATATCCAAAGCAAACAAATTAATTAATCGGTGAAATGTACAAATGCTTAATTACTCTATGTCCTGATGCTCACAAACGTAGTATATGTCCAATCTATTCGTATATAAACCCGTTGAATGTAAATAAACATGTCTGTAAATATGCGGGTAGTATGCGAAACATTGTAGCCTTCTGACGATACCCCCTGTCTACGCTCCGGCTTATGGTAGATTTGTTGAAAAGTGTCGACTGTCGTAGTTAATAGACTGATGAGTGATTTCGAGTGCGAACCGTTAATACAGACCGTGTCCATTCTAATTAAATTTACCGACTCGTTCTGTTTTTTAATGAAGAATATTTCAGTAGAAAATTGATTTTTTCTTTGCAAACAGCTACCAGATGGCGAAATAAACCACAATATTACTATAGTTCACTAGAAAGGTAGTTTTTAAGGTAGTGTCTAGTGAAGATCAGTACCCGCGGAATTCAATATTTGGGCCGGTACAATTTGATTGTACCAAGTTTTTCTTGGTCTGCCCCTTTTTTATTTTTTCCAATTTTTGCTTTCCATATCCTCTTTACTGGTCTTCGTTCATCCATAGGTTGTAAACCATTGTAGTTGTCTTGCTTCTATAAATTCTAAGGTTGATTGTATACCCAGGCCTTTTCTATGTTTTTCATTGTATTTCCTTTTGTTACACCTCTTATTCTTCTTAAATATTTCATCTCTGTCGCCTGTATTTTACTTTTTTGTTGTCCTGTTAACACCCATGTTTCATATCCATATGTAAATATTGGCCGATATATTGTTTTAAATACTTTTAATTTCATTTCTTTGTATATTTCTTTTTTTGTCAATAAATTTGGTATTCATTTTGTTAGTTTTAACTATTCTATTATTAATATCTGCTTCCTCTATTCCGTTTTCGTATACTATTGTTCCAAGGTACTGAAAATGTTTAACTTGCTCTATTTTGTCTTTATCTTTTCTTACATTTATTTCCTCTTTGCCGTCTCCAATAACCATAACTTTTGTTTTGTTTTTGTTTATTTTTAATCCCATGTCTATCATTGCTGCATTCCACACATTTATGTTTTCTTGTAGCTCTTTTTCATTTTTTGCCATTAATATGACATGTCCCACACATACTTCTTTGCTTAGTTTTGTGCATTTCTTGATGATCTTATCCATGTAAATAATAAATAACAAAGGGCTTAGGCTCCCTTCTTGTCCCATATTTGTAATGAAATTTTCTGATATACTGTTATTTCTTATGACTGCGTTCTCATTTTTCTCATAGATGCTGTGTATTATTCCTATCATTTTTATATTCAATCCCCTTTCTGCTAATATTTTCCACATTTTTTCTCTAGGTACTCTATCAAGGGCTTTTTCTAGATCCAGGAATGCCACGAATAATTTCTTTTTTTCTTGTACCGCTTTTTCTGTCAACTGTTTGATAGTAAATATATTGTGGTCTTGTGTACTTTATTTATTTTAATAAAGATATTTAATATACAAAATATGACAATACGCCATCTTAGCTAAAACACCGGTCAAAAACGTGTGACGTCAACCTTTTGAGCCGCAGCGCACAAATATGTTATGTTAAAGAAGACCTAGATGGTAATTCTACATACTACTGTCTACGGGATATTAACCTATATAGGGTAAACAGTTTAAATGCATGGAATATGTATATGGAAGAGGAGGAAACAGCCGCAGACACTATCTTCGAATGTGAAGCATTTTTATTGGAGATGTACCCATTCCTAGGACTAGAGAATCCAAGGGAGGATTTCTTCAAGAAGGACCTTGTGTAAAGACTGTTGGCATGATAATGGCTACTGGTCTCTTCACATAAACGTTAAAAACAACAGTACAGAAAGCCTAAGGACTGAGGTACTCTGGTGGTGCGGAACTAATCAATCAATTAAGCTAGTATGCTTTTTTTGGTCATCGCTTATTACTTTTGGTATGATGATAGATAGATAGATAAATTTGATTGCATTAAAAAGAATTTACAATTCCTATTACAAGAAGTTCGGTCTTTACATACCAAAGTGCGAAAGCGAAACAACAACAATAATAAAGTAGGAAAAAAATAATTAATACACACTTAATTAAAGTAGAAAAAAAGTTCAAATACAACAAATATCTCATTCTAGTACAAAGGCCCTCAGCTTCAAAATATTGAAAAGATAATTCACAGCTTAAGTTTACTTTTGGCATGATATTTGCGAAGTAGCTGTCAAAAAATCTAAGAGGTTGACTAGTTACTTTGGCAGCACAAATCATTATGCAAAAATACGAAATGAAGTTGGAATTTTCAATAAACCTTGTTATCTAAAAAAAAAAAGATTTCATCAAAATATCTTACTTCACAAAAAGTAAATTTCATAGTTAGTGTCGTACCGCTGTTATCCACTGCTCGACAATAATTTAATTTTCCAAATACAAAAAAATTCTCTTTCTCGCTTACATCCTAACGGTGGTGAGCTAACTGGAAACGGAATTACTACTCGCTTCAAAGATGTGGCCATGAATTCTTTAAACGTTTTTCCACCACCAACACCGCCCGAAGAAGAATTTATCGCCTTGGTTAAAATAGAAAAAAAAAGAAAAATTTGTAATTATTCGCTCTAACAAAGTAAAAAGAGTAGTTATAATATGATAGATAGGAATTCAATAGAGAGTTATTATTTTAAAATCGATTATAATGCAATATTTAAAAAATAGGCAGAATTGAGAACAAAAAGAAATGAACCTCTTTCAAAATGTTTTTCTCACTTCCATAGCAAATGGAAATTTTATCAAATAAATTAACTCGTTCGAAAAATGATAGAATTTTTACAAACAAATTAATCCTTTTTGAAATTTTATCGTACGCCCATGATGAGAGACATTTGCCCGAATAAATTGATCCCTTCTATTAATTTTGTCGCACATCCATGGCAAATGGAAATTTTAACAAAAAATGAATCCTTCTCTTGAAGTTTATCATATACGCCTATGATGGGAGAAATTTGTACAAATAAATGGATCCCCTTGAATATTCTCATCGTACGCCCATGATGAATGGAAATTTTTTGCAAATAAATGCTTCCCTTTTTAAAAATTGTTTGGTACTCCCATGGTAATTTGAAATTTTTACACAAAAATGAACTCCTTTTCAAAATTTTTATCATGCACCCATATTGTGTGTTGAATAATATGGAAAGTCTGAGGATGACGCGAGCTCAATGATTTTTCTCCACCAATAATGTGCTCTACTCGCGTAAAGAAGTTTTCACCTCAAAATAAATTTGTAATTAATTCAACAATTCACAAATTCCACAACAGAAATGTAAGTAAAATTAATTTGCACCGTTTCACGTTAAACTAACAGTATGAGGTAAGATTCCTTTTAAGTATGAATAAAAAACCGAAAAGATAAAGAAGCCAAAAATCATTTCAAGTTGACCTATCCCTAAGCGAACCAATAATCGCAAGAGGAATAGAAAAAGTAGACATTTCTTGTTTCTGAAGTTATGACGCAAGTTGCTGACCAGATAATAGAGAAATGTGGACGGCTGATAAAATTCAAACCCACCACTCAAAATTAAGATTTAGTGTGGACTAATATATATTAAATTGTTGTAAAATATTTCGTCAATTTTGAGTGCAATTCTGTAATATCCGATAAACACCTATTAGTTAGGGGATTATTGCGTTCCAATTCTCTATGTACTTATTGAAATAAACTAAACCAGATTTTCATTGTATTATAGATATATAAGCCTAGTACCTTGTATGCAAAGCAGAAATCCGATGATCTCATCTATCAGCGACATCGTGCGTATAGAATGACCAACGAAGTCCTGAATGTGAGTGAATATCGTGAACGTGAATAGTAGATTCTCCGGACATTAGTCAGTGTGTATCTGTTGTGTGCACAGATCACATAGCAGATATTACACAGATCATAAACCAAGTACATCTCAGTTGAGGATGGCATAACATTCCAAATTCAAAACGTCATTGTATATTCAACAACCTGATTTGGTCGTGATTGTAGGTCGGCAGGTTATTACTGTTACTATGTTTGACGTATTATAAATGGTTATTGTCAATAGGTGATAATTTTGATTCATATTTTATTAATTGAAACTAAGATTGACAAATAATAGAATTAACGAAACATTTATTCAAAATAGTTCATTTCTTATATCAGTTTAACAAGTATTTGAATAGTAGATTGTGCATATTTTGTTCCGTTGTTAGTAATTGCTATTATAGCAATTCTTTAGGATTTGCAGATTTGTTAGGAGATAAACAATTTCTTTGATGATAGATTTTCGTTAAAAGTATGCTTATAAATTGTTTATTTTCATTGGAAGTAATAGTTTTGTGATAGATTGTTTAATTTTTGACATCAAACATTTGGAAACATTAATCGAGAAAGAAATTTAACTGCACAGGAGGGTCCGCGGTCCACAGTTCTCTTGTATGAGGAATATTGTCAAAGTTATATTGCTAATCGTATGTTGAGATGCTTGAGTGAGTTGGGAAATTATTCTAAGATACAAGGGCGATGATGATGTACCTACTAGTGATTGAGATGAGCAACAGATCTGTCACTAGCTCTGTGATCAGAAACGAACTCTAAGCATTGTTTTAAAACAGAATACTGCTCAATGACGCTGAATAATGCAGTAGTAGACCTCTGCTTCCCAGAGGAAACAGGTTACATTTTACTGGAAATCATTAAAATTAGTCTGAGGATGATTGGAAAAAAGTTTTAATCGCTTATTAAACTGGGGTTAGCTTAAAACATTGAAATGTCGTGAAGGAGTCTGGCGTAGACTAAGAGAGGCTTGTTCCTTGCAATATCTCTGCAAGGCTTCCTTGAGGCGGGGGCTCTGTTATTTTCTAAGGTGGTAATATGCTGTAACCGTTGGTGGTACTCGACCAACATTAACGCTCCACACTATCTTACGTTGCGATAACTAACTTATCTTTTTCATAGGCTGAATAAAAAAACTAGTGTTAGTGACTATCCCCAGATTTAGCGAGTCTCCCTGCGATCCTTTCAGACTTATTGTGGTCCTTTGAGTCTAAATAGGATTCTTTAGCCTCTTTTTTAATGTAGCCTTATAGCCTCGAGGCTAAACCTTCCCTGTAGTTACTTGCTGGTGGTTTCCTTCACTCGGTTCAAGAAACAGCACTTTCGCCAGAAAGTCGCACTGGCTTAGGATCAGGTATGCATTTTCTTCCTGTAAGTAACGAAATCTGCACAAGGCTTTTTTTGGCAAACCTATGATATTTATGCAGCTTGCCTGACCATTTCTACAGCCTTTCCGTTGCCCTAATGATCGCCAGGATATCTGCGTGAAGATGTTTCCCTTTCTCTTGATTTCCTTTATATATCGGTGAATCGCCACTAGGCTGATTGATTTATTTGGTTCGGCATCATCATCAGAGGCTTAGAGTCCTCGGCACCTCAACCCTTAGACTTTTTGTGCTCTTGGTTGTGCCGTTTATGTGAATAGACCAGTAGCCCTTACCAGTCCTACCACTAGGTCTTTCTTGGAGAAATACTTCCTTGGATGCTCTTGTCCTAGGAGAATATATCTCCAATGAGACAATGCTTCACATTCACATTCGAAGCTATTATTAGAGGCTGTTTCCTCCTCTTCCATGTACAACCGACAGATAGGTTCCTTCCTATATATGCCGATTGTATGCATGTGCTTGCTTAGGGTACAGTGATCTGAGAGTAATCCCACCACTCTGAGAGTTTTTCGACCAGAAGTTTGCTGTGTTTCTGTTTTAGCACGTGTGTTCAGTACGATTGATGTCTAGTTTTAATCCATCGAGATGTACAACCACCTGCAGCAGTTTTTGATACACCAAATACTGGTACAGGACCAGTGAATGCAGTTTCAGACACTAGTTTTGCTAGGGTATCATTGCTTGCAATACCCTTGTGCCCCAAGACCCACTCAAGAGTTACTCTATTATGGTTTACCAGGGTTAATAATTTTTGTAGGCAGATCTAAACTGATTTGGGAACATGCTATCGATATTAGTGCTGCCTGAATATCTGAGAGTATCAGGATCTTTTGGCCTCTATACCCTCTTTCGATATTTAATTGCAAACACGTGTCGATAGCTTAGACTTTTGTCTGGCAGATGCAAACTTAGGCTAGGCTGAATTAATTTTTCAGTTTTTCTGATTTTCGTTTTTAAATTTATTTCGACTTTCAGTTCATCTATTCCTCATGTTTTTGGCAGGTGAATACATTGTTTTATTTCTTATAACGTTCCCTTCTTCATGGCAATCTATAGGTACTTTATAAAATAAATAATATTCAGTATAACACCCATTCAAAAACGGTCATTAACCTTATATTTTCTTTGAAAAAGTTTCTACCCTAACTCCATGCTCATTGAACTAAAACAAAACCCGAATTTTAACTTATTGGGGTGGTTGAAGGAGGTGTAGTTCTCATTGAACGGGGACCGCCGGTGTCTCCGCACCCCTCGGAGATTGCAAACTCGAACCACGAAGCGAATTGATTTCTCAAAGTCATTAGTTTAAGTGAAGCTTAAACTCGCGCCTTGGTCGTAATGTTTCAATCGTAAAACAAACAGTGACAGGTATATGACTGATTTATTCTGGTTTTATTGTTTTCTGTTTAAATGAAATTACTCGAATAAATCATGTCCTTTTTATTAATTTTATAGTAGAAAAAATTTACGTTTGTTAACCTAACTTCTGAATGTACAACAGTTTATATTAAATAGCTCATGAAATTTGGAAGCTGAGTTTGAGATGTACATCAACCACAGTGTAAAAAAAGGATTTAATATATAAAAAAAATATAACGTAGCAACTAAAAAACTGGAAAGCGACAGACGGTATCCTGTCTTCTCTCCTTCAATCCTTGCCAGCTCGGAGGATTTGATCTTTCATTCGCTCCTTTAACAGTTCATCGCGGATTTTGATTGCTATGCTAAATTAGTAAAAAACTAACATTAAACTAAGTAAATTATAGAAAAATGACGTTTTAATTCACACTACGACAAGCGATGGTCGTACTTAGAGCTACCTTGTTTTATGCGCATTCGTTGTCTTTTGTTGCTATTAAAAAATGCGCGACATTTAAAATAATTGTACAACTTTGACTGTGAGGAGTCAACAGATATATGATTGAGTACTTAAAACCTTCCCTTTTGGGGACCTGAACCCTTTTGCGGAATCAGCTTCCATGTAATATTGGAAGAAATAGGTAAAGCCGAGAAAAAGAGAAGATCTGACCATTGGAAAGATCTGGTAGGGCTTAGCAAGGGCGGATCTAAGAAGCTTGTAGGGGAGGGGCCATTAAAAAAAAGGTGGAAAAATAAAAAAAACAATATTTCAAAACTTAATAATTAGGGTTAAAAATAATGAGGGTACCACGATCAAAAGTTTCGTTTGGATGCCAAAATAGGCCTCTGGAAATATGAGCCATTAATATCAATATTAAAGTTGGCCTCGTCTCAATTTTTGATTTCCCATAAGAATAACACGGGAAAAAAGTTTTTCTTTCTTATGATTTTCATAAACTAATAAATGATAAATTGTACTGCAATGCACATAATACATTTTTGTAGAGCGTTCAATTCTTTACAAAAAAGGTCCGATATCATTTTTCGATAAATCAACTCAGTCGGAAGTTATTTTATGATTGATGATGTTTTAACATGGTGCAGTAATTATTCATATAAAGAAACTTTGGAATATTTCAATTCATTAAAAGCCGCCAATGATGTAGCCGAACGAGGGATCGCTTTGATGCTTAGTAAAAGTCCTGTTAGACATCCTGCTATTGTCCAACATTTGTATGGTGACAATTTCCGGAGTAAGTTTGGATTAAAGAATTTCGGGTATGTCAGGATGCTTGATGCTTGATGAGGTGGCAAGTGAAGGTTCTGATCTGATAAAACCAACTGCGGCACCCTCCCTCGTAAAGACGCCTGCTTTTTCCTGCCATCCATATCAGCATGGTCCAGACCAATGACATTTTGTTGCGTCTCCCTAATGTGATACCAGTAAGAGAACATTAACATTAACAAATTAAAATCGACAATAAAATTCAAAATAGATATTTAAAATTAACTTACGTATCAGCTGGAATCGAAATCTAAAGCTATTTAACTGAAAAATAATAATTGTATTTTATTTGTGTTTCGTTTAGTCTTGTTTGTATGTAATCATATTTTTAAATAAAATTTAATGGTTATTTGTAACTTCAGTATATAATATCACCCAGGTCCTTGATATTACTATTGATATTACCTACACTTGGTGTATAAAAACCAGACAAAAAAGTAGATTACTTTAATATTGACTGGCTTTTATTTTGCGGAGTTTGTTCTATAATGCATAAAAACCCAATCACAAAACAATAACATAATATACAAACATTAATTTTCTTATTGCGATAGATAGTTGAGTTTTAAATATTCTGCATGAGTTAGCATACCTATCGATAGGTTCAACGGATAGGTCGAGCATTACCTCTAAGAGCGTTTTCAGACGAGACGGACAGGGTGATTCACGTAAGTATGCCATAGTAGGTGTTGTTTTTTTTTAATGAAACACCCTGTATATTTGCATATTTTTGAAATCCTCTTAATGAACCGATTCCAACAAACTAAATAATGTATGGTCAATTATGAATTATACAGGGTGAAATTTTTAAATTAATCATTTATTACACTTGAAATATTGGTACTTTTTTAAATTAGCCAAATATGGATTTATCAAAAATCTAAACTAATTAATTATTAGACGTATTTGTATATTAAACAAAACCTGCTACGCCCATGAATTTTATCATAAATACCTAAAAATTGCGTGAAAACGCCAATAATTAGACAAAATCGGTAAATAATGGGGATTGTTTTAAATCGGTAAATAATGTGGATTGTTTTCTATTCTGTCAGTTGTTGATGTGATGACAGTTTATACTGAAAAAGTAAAATCTTTGTCAAACACTCTTTCCTTGTCGACAAAACAATGAAATATTCAACTGAGACTCACCGAATTGAGATTTTAATGATGATCGGGTACGGGGATAACTGCAGAAGTCAAGTTGAAGTGGCAAACTTATTTAATCACAGGTATCCAAAATTGCCTAATATTTCAAAAAGTACTGTGTCTAAAATTCATGCACAATTCAGAGAACTTGGACATGTCAAACCATTGAAAAGAAAACCACACTTCGTTGAAGATGATGTGAAAGTGGATATTTTGTTAAATGTCGAAGAGAATCCAACTTCAAGTACACGTCAAATTGCACGTGAAAATAATGTTAGTCATACAACTGTTCTAAGATGTCTTCATAAAGAAAAACTTCATCCCTACAAATTAACTTTTGTGCAGGAGCTAGCTGAAGACCATCCAGATCGTAGAATGGATTTTTGCGAAAAATTGATGAATAAGCTGAACAGAAATGAGATAGCTCAATAAAGGTACTATTGAGTGGCCAGCTAGATCGCCAGACCGTTAGACCGTTATAAGAGACTGTGCTATTGCCAACAACTAGGTGGAGAACATTTAGATCATTTATTTTAATGTATTAAAATCAAATACATCAGCTATTTTATGTATGTGTTTAATAACTGTAAAAATAAAAATTTCACCCTGTATAATTCATAATTGAACATACATTTATTTAGTTTGTTGGAATCGGTTCATTGGGAGGATCTCAAAAATATGCAAATATACAGGGTGTTTCATTAAAAAAAAAGACTATGACATACTTGCGTGAATCACCCTGTACATTTACATTTATGTTTACATAACGCACAACTCAATTCAAAAGTTGACGAGTCTCGGCATTTTTTATAATTTTTCAAAATAATGACATAAAGAATTTTATTCCATAAGTGGTTTTCACACTGTAGGTATATTTTTTGTTCCTTTCAATTCCAAACTACTTATATCTACTCCATAAATATCTCTTCCAATCCCATTTTTTCCATCGATCTACCCCAATTGGTATTAAAGATGTTTCAATAAAAATCAATGAATCAAATATGTTCATTTAAGATTTTTTTATTCCAATAATAGTCTTAACAAAGGTTGGAAAAACCTAGTTTTATGCTATATATTTCAAAAAATTGGTAATAATAAAATTCCACATATTGTTATCTACAGCTCTGCTTTTATCATTTTGGAACTTCAACATCGTAGTTACCCAATCCATCCAACCCGCTGTACTCGTACGTCTTATATAAATTGGGGTAGGCCATGGAAATTGGTTAGCTGACTGCCGCTATATACTCGACAAATTACCCGCACTGAGCAAACACTTACGTAGACATTATTGTGAAATATTCCCTGCGATCACGTTACGTCACGGAGAGGAATACGAGTGTACACGGAAAACATAGAAGGCTGGGGAAATGATGGAAATGAAAAACAAGGGCGGGCGAGAGATGGAGAGAGGGTTTATTCTACTGTCTCCACGTTTGTTCGATTCAGAACCGTAATATATTTATTTCACAGACTATCAAAGGTTCCTGTAAAATTGTCTTTTATACTATTAACGCCTTACATAGAATGGTTTCCATACATTTTAATTTATCGTATCAATTTTCAATGATTCTTTTTATTAATTCATATCTAGGTTTTCCTAAATATTGAAATCTCCAGCAAGCTCAAATAAAGTATGTATAGGATTTTTACGATAAAAAGACGATGATGTCGTTTTTAGTTACTCTCCTGCTTATCAGAATAAATGTTAATTCACCAACCGTGAATACAATTTATCCTTAACAGCCAGGGCAATTTACAGCTAACCTATTGGCAAAACTTCAAGACGTTGTTAGATCAACTGGTAAAATTCCCCAGTTTGCTTTGACGTTTATTGACATTCGATCATCGTCTAATATTTACAAGTTTATTTGGTGCTTCTAAATTCATTGTTTCTTTAAGATTAAAAAAAACAGTTATTTTCATAATTAATTATTTAGGCAAATCTGCAGTGTGTAGTTGATAAAATGTCGAAGCAGCTGAACAGTAAATGTCAAGAGATGGTAACATCTTTGTTACGCTATTTTGAACGAGAATGCCTCCCGCTTACTGCTGTAAGAGACGTACGTAATAGTATTCGCTATTTGTATCCTTTATTAGAACTGTCAATTTAACATCAGATTGACTTTTCCAGTTTTCGTTAAGTAAAGAAAAAAACTACAGCTTGGCAACATCACAATATTTTGTTTTGCAACGTCATCGTCTTTTTATCGTAAATAAACTATATCTAGGTTTTCTCAAATATTGAAATCTCCCGAAAGTTCGAGTAAAGTACGTATTTGAAGTTGTCGCAAACGAGAGTACTTTCATTTAGCAGAATTTTTTCCAACCAATTGATTGCTAACTTGAATATATTATATGGATGAGTTTAACCCTACCTGTTTTGAGTATGACTATACAGTTTGGGGTATTTCCCAGTAGCAACAATACAGAAATATAATTGAACTTTCTCAAGAACATCTACGTAACCTAATCTCCATACACTAACAGAGCTAAACATGACACTTAGAGCAAGTGATTCAAATAATTTGATTC
Organism: Galerucella calmariensis; assembly: GCA_910591675.1. Lineage (NCBI taxonomy): Eukaryota > Metazoa > Arthropoda > Insecta > Coleoptera > Chrysomelidae > Galerucella > Galerucella calmariensis. The sequence goes on from CAJUYG010000182.1 coordinate 95,769, forward strand.
TAGGCAATCATGTATTGACCTTAGCTTGATTACTCTAATACTCTAATTGGGATAAAAATAGTTAATTTGTTATCATTTTTTAAATCGGAATCAAAGTGTCTACTGTAAAATTATAGAGCTGTTTGAATAACCCACTGAAGCAACAAGAAGGAATGGGATCCAAATACCATTACCAAACTTCAGAATCCTAGAGCACATCTCCTGGAAGATTACTGGATAGAAGAGGAACATGTACCTAAGTTGAAGCCTGCAGATATCCTGAAATTCCTCCGGGAAATAGGACTAAAGGAGCTACTAGTTTCTGAGACTCCTCATAAACTAAGTAGAAGTAAGGGGGCACAATAGATCTTTTAGGTCTCAGTGAATGTTACCCCAATTACATACATACATAGAACCCACTGAACCTGAACAATATTAATCAATATCTAATAAGTTTTAATTCAGAAAATGTTGAATATAAAAATAAAAAGTTCATGATTATATCGAAATATTTTAGGCTTAAATGAGTTCGTGGTCGAAGTGTTAAAACCCCCGACCGCATTTGTGATAAATAAAAGAGTCCTTTCCTGTAAACGCTCCCCCTTTCATACATATCCCCATAACCGTCAAACTTAGTTATTTTTCCACTCACATACAGGTCTCGTGTCTCTGCCACCGTGTTATCATCCTGGTCGTAGCTGCTCCGAACTGTTTTGGTGTACACTAAAGCTGGTGTTTATTGAATTTATGCCCATTCTTTGAGCGTTTTTTCAACGAATTTTAGAAACCACAGATTCGGAATTATGTAAAAGAGGGTAAATATGATGCTGGGGGGTGAAGATTACCGAAACGAGAAACATCATTTTTTGTGTGTGAATGTTTTCGTGATTTATTTATCATTTTATTGGGTTATTATAAAAACAAATTAATTGTCATGACAAACACATATTTAAAAAGTGTATTAGGCAGTAAATAAAAAAATATATTGCGTTTACAGCACTCTACAGGGCTGTTCACGACAACAATTACATACGATAGAGTTATTACTATTACTAATGACATTTAAATTATCCTTCACTGGATATTGCAGAAATGTTAAGTCTTCCCTTTGATAGGAGATTCAGTCCTTCTCAGGGTTTAATTGAAAAATAAGCAGGTGAATTGACGGTCGCTGTAGGGACAGCTGTGGCTATGCACGGAAGAATGGTCATTTAGTTAACTTCCGCAATGTAAGTGTATTTTTCATGTGTGTGAACTTCAGGTACTGGAATGTTTTTTTTCACTGAAAAGTACGTAAAGTAAGTAATCGAGGGATTAAGGCAGGGTGGAGCTCTAAGTCCTACTTTATTCACTATTTTCATGGATTATATAATAAAGCAAACCAATAAACAAATACTGGGACTTTCTGTAGGTATGAAGAAACTTAGACCAATTGAGATATTATGTGGGTGAGTATTTGCTGACGATCTAGTTATAATGACTAATACTGAGATATTCAAGAAGATATAGCCATATGAAGCAGAATGTATAAAATAAAAATAAATGTGAATAAAACAAAAATAATGATGATAGCAAACAATCAAGGAAAGTTGAATATAAGAATTAACGAGAGTATAATTGAGCAAGCTACCTACTTTCAATACCTGCTAACAATTGACAGCACTGGTAACCAGGAAAGAGATATTATGGATAAAACAGATAAAGTCATAAGAACTTACCACACGGTGGAACCTGGATTTATTAATAAGAAGGAAATCTCAAAAAGAACCAAAATGGCAGTTTTTCGACCGATACTCACTTATGGCAGCTGAACGTGGGCACTGGACCAAACAATGTAGAATAGAATTCAAGGTATAGAAATGAAATATCAGATCTGTGAAAGGAATAACAAAAGGTGACGAGATAAAGAATGTACAGATAAGAGAAGAGCTAGAAATAAAATTCTTGCTAGATTATGTAGAAGAAATACAATTATTGAACGGGTGGGGACATCTACAGCGAATGAAGGATACTAGACTAGTTAAGAATGCATGGGAATCAAAGGCGATTGTTAAAAGAGACAGAGGTAGACCAAAAGAATTCTGAGAATCCTGGGATAACAACGGAAAGGAAAGAAGATAGAAGCAAAACAATTAGCAAACAAAGAAAATAACGTAAAACTTTAGCTGATGAAACTTAAATGAAATCTTAAGAAACATCCCTACACCGAACGGTAGGAAGTAATTTATACATATTGTTAAACCCTTAAAACTAGATACTGAGTAAATGAAATATTGTGAAATGTACTTCACTATACGTTTACTGAGTATTTAATAAAACGATGAATTCGACTCCAGTGGTCGACAAAATATCATTAGAAATTACATAACGAGACCCTAACCTCAAAATTTCACTTTGTAACTAAGTTCAAAGGTAACTCTCCTGCGGATTGGAAATTACGTAGCCATTCTTAAGTCTCCGAACATAGCGAAACCGACCAAAATTTGTTGTCTCCGTTAGTAACTAGTGAACTTTAAACCACCAAACAAGCTCAACAAAATCAATTTTCTACCCCTAAATTCACCTCGCATCCCCTTTCAACAGGAAACTATTAATATTTGCAGTCAAGCGCAGTGTTAACAATGTCCATTATATACGTAAGTCTAACTAATATCGAGAATGTTCCTTTCATGCGGAAAGGAATTCTCCGATGTCAAAGTAAGTTATTTAACGAATATTTAAGTTAAAACTATTTTTATGTTAATAAAAGTTATATTTTGCATATGAAGAAATTTCATTCGCTACTCATAAAGTATTCAAGAAAAGTTGTTCTCTCCAAGTCGCTCTAGCAGTCGAAATTATTATCTTTATTAGTATACACTGTGGTACGAAATAAAGGACCTGATATCTCCCTATTGAGACGTCAAGATTAGATAGGATTTATATCTTTTTTCCTCCTATTTCCTCCAAATCCTGAAAATCTCTGCTGAACATTTTACAAATACCGTATGCACCGTTTATAGTAACGAATCTGTTCAACTAAACTGGTTGACCGATGAATCCAAAACAAACCATGGCACTGGGGCTAGTATAAATGGACCTGAAAAGAAACTGTCTTTTAGCCTTGGTCGATACACAACTGTGTTTTAAGCAGAGACGATTGCCGCTATAGCCTGCACTGATGTAAACATCAGAAGCGGATATACCGGACAAAAAATTAAAATTTTCACTGACAGCCAGGCTCTGCTTAAAGCTATAAGCAATTCAACAACTAGGTCTAAATTGTAAAGAATCCCTTAACAACAAAGTGTCTCTTATATAGGTGCCAGCACAAGGGGATTGCAGGAAATTAAATAGCAGACCAGCTAGCTGAAGAAAGCTCTAATGGAGCCTTCATAGGTCCAGAACCGTTTTGTGGAATCACAAAGAATTACATAAGAGGGGAAGTCGGGAACTGGCTATTTAAGGAACACTCAAATGGAGGCTGACACAAGGAAACCTCCATACTAAGAGTCTACTGAATAAGTTAGACAAGGAACTCTCGTCCAGGCTGTAGAAACTGGGCAAGAGAAATTTGAAGACAGTTACCGACCTGGTGACTGGACACTGTATGTACCATGAGGGAGCATTTGCACAGGATGGGCAAAGTTAGTGAACCTAGGTGTAGAAAATGTGAACTCTGCAATTAAACATCTACTCACATACTCTGCTTCTGTGAGAACTTACAAGGACTCAGACAGAAGCACTTTGCAGTGGAAATAACACAACCATCACAACTACTGAAGATCCCTCCAGATAAACTAGTGGCCAATATAGAAGACACAAAGCTTCTGGAATGGAAGTAGGTAGATAACATGGGTAATAGTACATTGAATGAATGAACCAATCTGGCTTATATAGTTAAACCCATTTAATGCTGCCTTCGTTTGCATCGAACGAATTTTAGTTAATCTGAAAAAAGTTTGACAAGGTTGAAAAATGTAGGGACTTTTCTACGTGTTCTTTTTTTACAGTAAAAATATGACCAATAATAAACTACCTATTACCATATTTATTCAGCAATAAACTCTTTTTTGCAAATAAACCCATTTTTATTAAAAATTGTATCCTGCATATATGAAACAAGTTCATCAGAATCAATTAAAACTTTCCGACAACAGAGAGTTTTCAACAACCGCTCTCTATTTCTGAACAACTTAATCATGTCTCTAATAATTAAACCACTTCTTAACACCTCCTCGTATACCGTATAGAGAAGTATCTACTCATAATACACCGAGGTCACCCGCTCCATTGAAACTTCTGCAAATTATGTGTTTGGACTTTAGAGCCATAGTTAAGCTAGATTGAGTTGAGAACAGGTTTCGATATTACGTATTGAACCTTTCTCGGATCTTGGAAACTCAGAGACGTGTATTTTCTTTGTTGATAGTAAGTGTGATTGTTGGAATTCCAGACACAATTTGCGTCTTCTCTTATTTATGATTAAAAATCACAATATTATGTAGAAAACAAATCACCCCCAATCATTTCTCTGTATACTCGAATAAATTATGCTGGAACTTGCGACGCAGCTTGCAAGCACACAAAAATTTTGGAAAATCTTGAGCCATATCATTATGAAAGTGGATTTTTAACCATTAATTTTTCAAAAACTGTATAATAATTTGAAATGTGTTTATTTTTAATGTTTCATAAATAAAGTTTGCATTGATATGTTTCCAAATTTCTCATTCATTAAATTGTCCTGCCGAATTACACCCGAGGTTTGTATTGATATTGGATAAATTTGTGTTGTTCAAATTCTAAACTGTTTCCTTTAGCAATTTGACACGAATAACTGTCAACCTAAAAACACTCCACCTTCGGTGTCGTGTTTTTAATAGTTGACAGTTATTCTCGTCAAATTTCTAGGAACCAGTTTCTCATTAAACAACTCAAATTTACCCGGTAAAATACAAACCACTTGTGCAATTTTAACTGAATAAAAAAAGTATACAATAAATGAAACGTTTTTTTACATATATCAATGACAAACATGAAGAAAAATAAATATTTAACAACAATGAGTTCAAAGCTGTATGGAAGAATAACTACTTCTATCACTTTATTTAATAAAACGTGTTTTTTATAAAGATAAAGCTTACCGGGTGCACCTCACATTACAGTCTTTCACAATACATATTCTCGACATTGTCTCTTGAAATAAAAGTCCCATTATAAACAATAAAAACCAACTACGAATACTCAACACACACACAAATAACCAAAATAGTTTTTAAAAACGAAAACCGGACAAACTCACGATACACGTTGTAAAACATTGATCTGCAGCTGTCAGGCAGTTGTCAGACTTGTCAGGTTAGGATAATAGATAACACGTTAGGATGTCAGCGCTGATATAGAAGAATCTGCAACTACCACTAACGGCGTTACAGTTCTCACTAAATTAGAAATTTTAGTACTGACGGGACTCTCTATGTGGCAGCACTCTCGCGCCTTCAGAGATGCTCCAGAGATCCCATACCCTGGTTTAATTCATGTGATACGTCAAATGAATCAAGTGACAAATTATGAAAAACTACAAAAATCCTAACGTTATGAATTTTCCGCTCTTGGGCTACTAGAGAATACTTTCCGCCGTATTTTTAGTGTTCATATTCTTTCTTTCTGCGTTTTCAATAGATAGTGTGTCTTATACTGCTTATTCAAAAATTAAGAGTGTTTTTAGAAATCTTATTATAATGTACCATTCAATGGATTAGCTGTGGTAGCTCTTTAGATTAACTAGAGAAGAAAATTTGAATTTTTTCAATTAATTTTAATACCGTTATAAAATTACAATAAACTATGTATTATGTTTTCTAAAAAACACAATTTTATACATCTCCTTATTAGTTATTACATCGTTAAATTTTTTTGTAAAATCTGATTTAACTGACAAATCCTTTAATTAAAATATAACGAGGTTGGATTATACGTTTCTAATATCAACGGGACCATTTAATTCTGCAAATCATCTTCATTATTCCAGTTACTGAATTTTTCCATAACTTCCCAATATAGTCTCTGATTATGTCCTTTATACCTTTATAACGAGGACCTTTCATTCCAGACCCATCCCGTTGAACGAAAATTGTTAATACCTCGAAAATTAATACATACAAATTTTCGACCTGATACCCTCACCAAGAGTATCAAAGAATTATTGTGGAGTCCTTGCACTTACCTGCTGTTAAAATTCGTTCGGAAAATTTACGGCTCCGAAGGGCGTAGGCCACAATCGGAGAAATATAACGAGAATTAACCCCATTATCTCTTACCTTTATTAAGAGAAATAGGGCCAGACTTACGAATGACGAATGTTTTAAGGCACAGACGTGAAAGTATGAGAAATATTTTCGTAAAGGGGTTGAATCACGCGATCTAGTTCACTTTGATTTGGGTTTTACAATTTCATTAGACATTTTAGAGTACGCACCTATTCTTTCGAGCGATAAAACGTTTTATAGGTATTTTTAATGGGCTTATATAGTTCCATTCATGATCTAAGAAACCCACGACTTGACTTGAGATACAAAAAACTATAAAACTTTCCGGATTTACCGTGCAGAGCCGCATAATACCTGATGAAAAAAAAATGTACTAAGTAAATAATGGCTCAAAAATAATAGTTTTCAGGTAATAATTCATTATCCGCAAACAAAATAAATACGAACTCTCATGGTTAATTCTTTTATGGCTTTATTGCATCCCATCTCAGGTCAGGTCAATTTCTTAGGTCGTGAAAATAACTATATTATATATGTATATATGTATGTATTTTGGGGTGATATTCACTGAAACCTAAAAGATCTATTGTGGCCTCTTACTTCTGCTTAGTTTCTCAGGAGAGTCTCAGAAACTAGTAGCTCCTTTAGTGCTATTTCCCAGAGGAATTTTAGGATGTCTACAGGCTTCAACTTAGGCAAATGTTCCTCTTCTACCGAGTAATCTCCCAGGTGCTGTGCTTTAGGATTCTGAAGTGCTGTGCAGTTGGAAAGTATGTGGATGGAGGTTTCTTCTTCCATTCCACAGAATCTGCATTCTTCTTCCTCCACTATTTTGAGCTTTTTCAGGTGCCCATTCAGGCGACAATGTCCCGTTAGGATCCCTGTTTAAACTCTTAGCGCAGTTTTACTTTGACTTCGATTCTTTTGATCTCAAAAGGTTGTAGTCACCCAGAAGAGTCTTTGATTGTATAAGCCCTACTAGATCTTTCCAATGGTCAGATCTTCTCCTTTTCTCGGCTTTACCCATTTCTTCCAATATTACATTGGGGCTGACTCCGCAAAAGGGTTCAGGCCCCCAGAAAGGTATTTCAGTCCCCCTCTTTGATAGTTCATTTGCTATTTCATTTCCTTCTATTCCAGTGTGTCCTGGAATCCATAGTAAGGTGACTGTTGTTCTCGCCTAGTTCATTGAGTTTGTCTAGGCATTCCCACACCATTTTGGAACTGATTACACAAGAGCTCAGTGCCTTAATGGCTGCTTGACTATCCGACATTATGATAATCCTTTGTCTTCTGTATCCTTTATCAATATTGAACTGGGTACACTTTCTTATGGCGTGGATTTCTGCTTGAAAGATACTTGGAGTTTTTCCCAAGCTTTCAGAGTGTTTGGTTCCTGGCCCGAACACTCCTATCCCAGTTCCTTCTATTGCTTTTGAGCCGTCTGTGTACCATTGAATGGTATTCTTTCCAAGTCTGGTAATGGAATTTGGATCCCATTCCTTCTTGTTGCTCATTTCCGTAACGAAATTCTTTGAAAAGTTATACTTTTTCATTATACCGTCTTGTGGCATGTCCCAGGAAAGGAAGGTATGTCTTGCAATGAAGACAAAAAGCGAAAAGGAGCTTTTTGCTCGTGGGGGTCGGAGGAAATTTGGCGTTGGCGTTGCCAAAATGGTGGCGACAAATGATAGTTGTTTTATGGTCAAGGTTGGGGATTGGGAGTGGCTAATCGAGGTAGCCATTATCGATGACATTAACTAATAAACATCTAAAAAGATAGTCAAATATAGGTAGTTCTGTTATTTTTCTACTAAACCTCACATGCATACTAACCACTACAGTAGAAATAATTCCTGGTGACCTTGACTCTGCGAAAAACCTAAATGTCAACGTTAAATACCATTTATTTGTTCGTGGCTTCAATGAATTTGTTCGACAAGGAGAGATAAGTTTAAAAAAGTGGTATAAACTGATAAATGTTCTGACAATATTTGAAAATATTAACAGAACAATGTAATAGGTTCATGTTCATTGTTAGTTTTTGGCATTTTTGTTTTGTCTCTAGAGTAAATATTTTACCAGGTTATATTAATTGCGAAATATAGTGTTATGTATAAAATAAATGCTGAAAAATTTCATATGTATATTAAAATTCACTAAATAAGTATTTAATATAACAAGGAAGATGATTGAATGCATACCACAACTCCTTAAAAACTCCCAGCAGATGAGAAGGTTCATGAGCAATCCAACAACTAAGTCTAGACTGGTAAAAAACTATAATGAATCTCTTAATAGGCTGACAGAGACAATACAGTGTCTCTAGTTTGGGTGCCATGATTGCAAGTAATGGTTAATAGTTTGTGTAAGCAGTTAGAGACCAGTCTAGATCTGATCTGGAGACATGCTAAAGATTTTAGTGCTGCCTGACTATCTTAAAGTGAAAGGATGTTTTGGGCACTACGCCTCCTTTCGATATTCAATTGCAAACACGTGTTGATAACGTAGGTTTCCGCTGAAAATCCTCAACGTGATTCTGGAATGACTATGGGTGCCGGTTCCTTCGTGTCAATTCAGCATTTCAGCCATTCCTGCTTCCACCATAGTAAGCAGAGCCAGAGAGGAAATAATACAAACATTAGAACTACTTGAAATCATCCCAGTAATTTGACGTTGGTGTTGCCAAAATGGAGGCGGCAAGTCTTAATGCCCATCCCCAATCAATTTAGTGGCGAAGTGGCACTTCGGCACGCGTGCTGGGACAATGACGTTTAAACGTAAGTATCCTCAATTCAATTTCGTTCTGACATGCGCGCCGACTTGGAAGTGCAAGCTGCAAGCTTTTTCGGTGCGTGCCGAATTGTGTCATGCGCATTTAATCATGGGGAAAATAATTTAGGTATCCTAACCCTATTTTATTATATCATCTTCGTAAACAAACATACATTATTTTTTAATATCGTAATTAAATTAATTTGTTGTCTTTGATAAGTAGTAACTGCTTTTATTTACAAGAATAATCACAGGTTGAACTTTTTAATTACCTCGTTACCTTAAAATAACAATGAAAATGCGCATGTGCAATAACATTCAGGCAGACTGAATTGACAGGATTGAGGATGGGTATCCGTTTCGCAGCACGTGTGCTGAAGTGCCACTTCGCTAGCAGATTGATTGAGGATGTAGCTTTATGGTCAAGGTTGGGGATTGGAACTGGCTAATGAGACATCGAGCGGAAATTAAAGAATGATTAGCGATATAAATTTAAAAGTTGAAACAGGTCGATAGACAATAGACATGTTAAACCTAAACGGAGACTATTGGATAGAAGAGGGATCCAAATTGCAGACTGCGAATATCCTGAAATTTTTTCGGCAAATAAGTCTAGAAAGAGATCTTTTAGGTTTCAAGGAACGTCATCCCAAATACATACATCCCCAATTAGATAGATACAATGTAGTTTTCCTAGTTTCGTAAAAGAATAGTTTTAATGTTTGGTATAGTGTACTTCATGTCGTTGTGAAGCTTTTACTTGTTCTGTGTTCGCGACTTCAGAAATTATTTCTGAGGATTCCAATTTCATTCATTGCAATGTGTGTACTCATGTACAGTGACCTATAAAAACGCTTTCAGTTCGTTTTTGCCAACAATAAAATTTTTTGTTCCATATACTTTATTTATAGGTATGACTGGTTCTGAATTAATTTATTTCCAACTGAAGTTTTTCTCTTTCTTGAATTTTTCCTTTTCCATCGAAGGAAATAAAAATTAATTGTGGTGATTTTTTATTCGATTCAATTAGGAAGTACGGAGAAAATCGAAATATACTAAAAGAGAGTTGATGAATTAACGGCGTTTAATTGTTTTTTAATGAATTCTCTCCGTGGAAAAAGAAAACCAAAAGAGAGTATTGAAATACTACTACGACTTGGGACAAGTTCAGGTTTTAAAAGATTTTCAGTCGATATCACTTTTAATTGTTCGGATTGTTGTTTTGCGGTGATGAATTTGAATTTCGAAATAAGAATTTTAATTTTTACATTGTCGGGAACAGTTTTTGAAAGTAGAACTATTGAATGTTCCATAATATTTTTCAACTTAATTGAAATTTTTGCTTTTTGATTGACTAATGAAAAATATCGATATTTTCATATTTTTGTCCATTAGCCTTGATAGTTGAACATAAAATTTGACTTAAAAATGGTATACTAATTTTTTTTGGTGAAAATTGAAGAAGCTAGAGGATAATTGCTCGGATTATTTTTTTCACCAGTTGAAATCTGATATTTTGGTGGTTTCAACCAATAGCAATACATTTAAAAAATAAAGCAAAATCCTTTTAAAAATTTGAAGGAAATAATCTTCCCAAATAAAACTCGTTCTTCAAATTTTATCACATAATTTTTTATTTTCATCACTCAAACTTGTTTATTTGAGGCAAAAACATTCAAACAAACCGAATTTAGATAAAATCACTCGTCCTACGACTTGTTCTCATCATATTTTTGCCAAATAAAGTTCTTGTGAAAAAGAGAAAATTATCGATAAAATTTGAAGCACTCGTGTCTTTGGTTATTTTTTCACTTGTCAAAATCTGACATTTTGGTGGTTTTAACCAATAGCAATACATTATTCTAGCCAATCATTCGGTATTATAGTGATAATTCTGCTTCCTCATCGATAATACCTTGTTTACATTGAAACGTCAAAATTTTACTTTGAATTTGTCATTATTGACAACTAAAAGTGCTTCGAAGTTTATTCAAAAATGGACACAAACCGATTCAGTGCCATCACCCAAGAGAATATTGAACACTTAATACAAAATTCCACTCCACATTTGATGAAAAAAATAATCTTCTCAAATACAACTCGTTCTCCAAATTCAAACAAACCGAATTTAGATAAAATCCCAAGTCCTAACGGACTCGTGATTTTATCAATCGGTTTGTTTTCATATTTTTGCCAAATAAACAAGTTTTCGTGGAAAAGAGAAAATTATCGATAACATTTGAATCACTCGTGGTATTACCTTTGATTATTTCACTTAATACAAAATAAGCGCCTTCGATTGGTTTAAATATAAGGATTGATATCTGAAAACACCATGTTTTCGATTTTGTATTTCGGCACCTGATTGGATACATGCAATTTTCCTATCTGTGTGTTTCGCGTTGTCATTAGTTGTTTTATTCGATATTAAAAATCTAGTCACTGACAGAAAATGTCAAATTATTAAAGGAACGTCAGAATCATTGTATCAAGAAATAATCTTGACAAATACAACTCGTGTAAATAAGGATTATCGAAAATTTCTTCTCTTTTTCGAAACAATTTGTTGTTTTAGGTTAGTATTAATATCGATAATTGTGACAACTTGATTTTTTTCCGCAAATCGCTAAGAAATTTTGACATTCAAGACGTAAGAAAAGGTCGAGATTTCCTATTCATTTCCTTACTGCAAGGAAATGATTTTTCCTTACAGTTAGTAGTGTTCTACATGAATGATTGAAAACACATTGTTCATAAGGAATTAATTTAATTTTGGAGACTTCAATATATTTACAGTTAGTACAATTTATAGAATATTGGAGAAACGTTATTAAAACTATGAAAAAAGTTTTTTTGAAAACATGCGTGGAGGTGAGAATATTTTGTTGAATATTTTCTACTCTAAAAATATCATTTGCCACGTCAAGCTTACAGTTATGTCGGCAGTAGAGTCAACCGATATTGTTACAGAATACTGGATTTACCAAGTTCAAATGAGTAGCAACTGTAACCTTTACTGATCTTGGTGCCACATCTGACACTGCTCTATCATTTAACAAACCTATGGATACAATCATTTCATCTGCTAATCGCTGGTGTGGTTTTTTAGTTCGGTACTCCTGCGATTTTTATAAAGTATCCAAATTGAAAACTCTATATTATCCCTCTATAATGTCCAAGCTAGAATATGCAAGTGTTGTATGGAGTCCATTTTCATCAATGTCACATTGAACGGATAGAAGTAGTTCAAAGGCCATCACAACTACTGAAGATCCTTCCAGATAAACTGGTGGCCTATATAGAAGACACGGAGCTTCTGGAATGGTAGTAGGTAGATAAAATGAGTAATGGTACAAATATTTAGTTCAAGTGCCTGGGCTGTTGAGTCCAACCCAAACGTTTGAAGGAAAACTGCTAAGTTTCAAATGTGATGCTGTTTACCATTTAATTAGCGCATGGCACTCAAATATATGTGTTTATGGTTCAAACTGTGTGGCCTAATCGAAATCGATTGATTTTTATTTGGTCTTCTTTGTGTCCAGTTTTTTGTCGCCGCGGAGCTTAGAGTTGGACATTTCTCACTTATTTTGCCTCGCGCTGAGTACTTCAGTTACAATGAAGCGCTAGGTACAGATTTATTATTGAATCCTTTTGACCAGATTTCGAGTCAAATAAATATTGTGAAATATATTTTATAGGTTGAAAGGGTCAAATTTACTACGAATAGATATTTATTGTTGAAAACTCAAACCTTTTTGCACGTACATGTCACCCGCCGCTGAAATTAGCAAAGTGCAATGAGACACGAGGTCATCAGACTGAATATTCCCAAGAATCGACCATTTTCCTATTGCAATATCGATTCGATATCGTGTATCGTGATTGTACGACATTTCGTCCTCGTACTATGAAAGAACACGATCTTTGTAAAGACGATGCACTAAAAGAAGAGAGTTCTTTGGCCCTTTTACCTGCTAAATGAGCGGAAAGATGCACACGGTTGACGGGTTTGTGTTGTGTTCGTCGTTACATTCACGTGATCCGGGACACTATCTAGTGGCATTTTCTCTTTTAAAAGAAAAATCCATATAATGATAAAGAAGCATTCTTGTCACAGCTTGGCACAAGGTTGTGCATGTCAGCAAACTGAATAAAAAGAATCAACAAACAGTGGTGTACTGGATAGGTTCACATAACTTATTACTTTTGTACTGGTATCAAATACTTGGTCGGTTACAGTCAAAATTGTATGTCTGTGGAAAACGGAGGTACCTTAAACCGGATATTTTATTTATCCCTGTTCCTTATACATTTTTCTACTTCAAGCTAAACATAAATTGCGATGTTCCCGTACTTGTTGATAACTCACTAAGGCTTAACCAAGACGGACCACAGCGACGCGACATGTTCTGTGTTTCTGTTGTCGTCATCTGTCGTTGAAAACGACGACATTTGAACTCAGAGAGACCACAGGTCCACAGCGACGCGTCACGACTACTTCATAAATGTTGTTGTTGGTGGTCGTTAGGCTAAACTCAAACGGACCATAGTGACAGATGACGATAACAGAAACACAAAATAGTCGCTGTGGTCCGTCTGAGTTTAGCCTATCGACCCAACCACGACCTCCGACCACTAACAACCACATTTATGACGTTGTCGTGACGCGACGCTGTAGTCCGTTTGAGTTTAGCCCTAACCGTAGAACGCTAAGCGTCGTAAATTTTACGACTGTGATTTTTATTTTCGGCCATCATCGTGCGGATTCGACAGATGCTGAGCTTTCCGTGTAGGTATTCTCGTCGGCAGTGGTGGTGATTATCCCGAGCGTACTGAGATATAAGACGAGTGTCGTAAATTTTACGAATGGTTAGTCTTAACGCAACATTTGTGAAAATTGCACGGCACTCAAATACAATTATTTTTTTTCAAGTTTTTTCTTGCGGGTGTACGTAATAATATGTCTAAGCAACTGAAATATTACAGACCTTTAGCTGAAGCCGAACTTGCAGAAAACTTGATTCTAGAATCGGATGAAGGTAGTATCCAGGAGAGCGCAAGTGAAACTGAGGATGCCCTACTCACTATTGCTCGGAATGTAAAAAACCATTTTGTGATGAAGATCGCGGCGATTTTCGTAAAACATGTGCACAAAACATGTAATATAGTTTCTTTGTTCAATGAATAATATACGTTTCTTGACTAAAGTTTGTTTTAAGGTTGAAAAAAAAAATTAAAAAAAAAGAATCGTAAAATTTACGAATGCTAAGTCTTAAGTAGTGTGAGAAATATGCTTGGCGTTGTATTAGGGAGCCTTAAAGTTTAAAAGATGCTGCTCTTACAGTTAGCAGAAGCAAACGTGAGCCCTGGTGGGCGTGTTCATGTCGCTGTAGTTGTATTTTTGTAGTAACAATTCGTTATTTTGAATCGATAACCAAATATCGATACCTTAAATGTCAAGTGTTAAGAGATATGTAAACAAAGTCAAACTTGCTAAAAATGTAACTCTAAATATTAATAAAAAAATTTATATTGGACCAAAACTAAAACTACCGTTCGCCCTAAATGTCTATATTTTCAAATTACATGACTGTCAGAAGGGTCAAGTTTCTATGGAAAGCAACAAAATATGAACTGGTTATAGTCCAGTGTTGCCGATGCAAAAATGAAAATTACCCAAACTTACTATTATCGGAATTTGTCAAAATTAATAAAAGGTCACATTGGTTATCTAAATAAAGTCCTCGACCCCAGTCAATATGGAAAATCCCCAAAAACAATAGCCATTTTACATATCCCTTCTACAAAATATTCGAAAAACTTTTGGATCCAAATTAGTGAAATTGTCTAAAAATCGGATAATCATCAACGCATTGACAACAGTGATACAGAATGAATAAAATGATGTATGTTGATTAAATCACTCGGTCATATTATTTCGATTATATTCAACAAATACTAATGGACAATCGTTAACATTGGCTCTTGATTGGCTGCTTGCGATGACCTTATTTTAGTTCGCATATTTTCCGGGGCTCATGTTTGGTTCTGACAACGTACCTATTCATATTTCACTCAATAAATTCAGCTTATTAACAAGGCCGATTGGTTTATTTGGCAAGGACAAGAGAGAGACCCTGCCAATTAGGGAAGAACACACGCACGCCCTTGAAATAGCAAATCAGGTGATTGCATATCAACGGACCGATCATTAAATCTTCACCAATTGAGTTCGTTCGGAGGACGTGCTAATATGGTTTTCACTCGACATTGCCGGCTTTAAGTGTAAAAGTGTTTTCCTTTTAATATTAATAAATTAAAAAAAATAATGTTAATACACAATATCCAATGATAATCAAAAGTCTATTTTCTAATTATTATCGGTACATATTTTAGCATTCCTTTCACAGCTCCAGATCTATAATTGTGAATTTATGAAGTGATAAAATCTAATTACTAATAGCATTAAAATCTGATAATTACAACTCGTTTATCTCTTCAAGCATTGCTACTTCTCCTACTCTCTGTCAGCAAATAAAGTTAGCACAACTTCAATGAATAGAAATAATATTAACTGCCTACTTAACAGTATCGACATCAAAGTTAGAACATTAGCTTTCTGATAAAAGTCGCTTTTTTTCTCTCTTTTTTTTCCGTACTTTGAAGTGTATTCCAGTGCACTTAAATAAAAAGACATTCTATACACAATTTCCCGTCTCCATCTAGTGTGTCAAATCAATACGTGCAACAAAAGAAAAATGCTTGACACACAAATCGTCAGCCTTCCCTATATTTTTCAAGAGCCAGGTGAAAAACAAAGTAACAAAAAAGTTCTGAGTAGTACATGGACGTATCCAGGCAAAAATTGAATCAAAATTTAATAAAAAATAATAATTTTTAGTAGATAGCGAAGAATAAATATATTTGAATATTTTTTAAAAACAGTAACCGTTCAGATAAGAAGAAACAACTACTTCCCGGGCTATAGGCCCGACAGACATTGAATTACACTTCTTAGTTTAAGGGAATCGGTATTATCTCCAAAATTTAACCAACTATTCAGGTTTGCAATTAGAAGGGATAAACCAACTTGCCGGCTTCGGCGTATTTGCGCCTTATCAGAACAAGGTATATGTTCTCCGACCAAGAGCTCTAAGAGCCTTATCCCAGATTATACAGTACTATTCAAAAGTTCCATCCCCCCCTCGTATCTTTTGAACGGCTACACTTACATTAATAGAATTTGGAGGATGAAATTAAAGTGTTGTAAACTTCTCTACGAATGGTAACAGGTGACGTAATAGTAATAGATGACGTCACTCTGGTCAATAATTTTAAATAGGACCTTTTGGCAAGTGATATCTCGTTTAAAAGGCATTGACATTGGCTACATAGCCATATTAATTTTGTTTGGGTTTAAACTAATTTTGACGTATAAATTAAATAAATACCAAAATTATTATTTCGGCCATCTGGAAATAACATTTCAACGAGATGGTGCTCCTGCACATTATTATGGTGCAGTAAGACGTTACCTGGATGAAGAATATCGAGGTAGATGGATCTGCCGAAGAAGTGGCCATTCTATAGCCACCTCGGTCACTAGATCTGACACCATTAGATTTTTTCCTATGGGGGTACTTGAAATCCCAGGTTTATACTACGGCGCCAGATAGCATTGGCGTTTTGAAAGAAAGAATTGAAGAATGCAATGCAATTTCAGCTTACACATTCGAACGAGTTCTAATAGGATGTATTACTGTCAGGAAGTAGACGGAGCACATTTCGAACACTTGCTATAAGAATCCATTGTTGATATTTGATTAATTAAATTCAGAGGAATAATTTCAATAATTTTGGTATTTATCTAATTTATCCGTCAAAATTAGTTTAAACCCAAACAAAATTATTATGGCTAGTTTTTAGTTTCATCTCTTATAAAATCAAATTGAACCATTTATCGTACAAGATCCAATCTTTATAACATTCGCCTATTGCTCATACTCTAGATAAGAACTAAAGTGCATTGGTACAAACTTATTAAACAATTATTGTATGGGCGGTGGTCCTTGTTAAGTGTGCAAAGTTTCAAGTCAATCTGCCGTATGAACGTTACAAATACATATGAAGCTAATAAAAACGTGATGAAAACAATTTTGAATCAGGAATCCAAAGTTAAAACACTAAAAAACCAACCTACTGCTATGAAAATAAGAAAAAAAACATCTTTCTATAATATATATGACCCTAATGTTTAATACAACGGTTATTAGACCATGACACTATGACTCTGTGGTGTGGTGGAAATTGTCGCAGCAGGTGGGAGCAAGTGCAACACAAAGGATAGTATGCCTGGT
This sequence comes from Galerucella calmariensis, assembly GCA_910591675.1. Classification (NCBI taxonomy): domain Eukaryota; kingdom Metazoa; phylum Arthropoda; class Insecta; order Coleoptera; family Chrysomelidae; genus Galerucella; species Galerucella calmariensis. The sequence continues at coordinate 113,131 of CAJUYG010000182.1, forward strand.
GTCACGGTGCTCCAAAAAACCACTCCTACAGCGGCGTTTGAGGTTTAATTGAACTTTTATACAATGCGACGACAGTCTTTGGATATTGGATATCTGTTCCAATAGTCCTATGGAAGGATGTCGTAATTTTCCGAGTAATTTTCCAAGCCATCTACTTATGTGCAATAGAAATTAATAGGTAGTTCAATTGTCTCCTTCATCGACGGCCGGACAGAGGTAAATTTTAACCTAGTGCGTGCGTACTCTTAATGTACTGGAAAATCCTAGCAAGGTTACCTTAGCTTGGTTTCCAGGGCACAAAAGCCATAAGAACAACGTATGGAAGCAGATTTAATGGCCAGGCTAGGATCGTTGATGCGATTCGTTGAACTAGATAAAAAAATACAATAAAAATAAATCCATGGAATGATGGACAAACTCACGAGGACAAAGACAAGCGGAACAATTCATAATCACCCATTCGCCAAAGTTCACGGCAGACAAGAGTAAAGACAGAAATACTGACTAAATACTTAATACTGTAAGCTCGATAAGCACTTGATGCTGATGGGGTTGATAAACGAAGACATTCGGATTCTATTGATCAAACAAAAAACGGCACTTTCATTCAATATTGCGGTTTTTTTGCAGTAGGCGTAGAAAAGTCACTGGCAAACAACAATATGAGAGATTCACTCCCATAGGTCTCCAAAGGGTGCAGAAGCCATCTTTAACACCTAATCTAATCCTGATTTCATTCGCTGTTTAATTTCAAAGTAGAATCTAAAAAAAATAATTACTTTTCCAACTTTGTAGGTAATAGTTTTTTATGAGAATATTGACAAATTTTTTAATATTGAAAAGATGCTCATGTAACGCCATTGATATTAAAACTGGGCCTTTGATAATATACAAGTGTGGGGGTACTGCCGTCTAGCACACGAAAGGGAAACCAAAAGGCACTTCAAACTTTGTCTAGTGGCCCTTTAACGAAATACGCGTCGTTTTGTCAAGAATACACGGCAACATGGTGGTTTAATTTCGAAACTTTTTAACCTACTTTCGGAGGTGCACAGACGCTTTTATACGAGCAGCCTTTATAGTTTTAAAATTACATGAAGTTGTTAAATTTTAAAATCGTTTATTAACGTTCCGGATTAGTTTGAATTTTTAATAATTAAAAAGACAAAATTGCAATACGTAGTAGCTCCACCGAATTTTTCTTAAAAAGGTCCAATTTACCGAAATGAAAGATGAAAACTTTTATAAAGATTAACCTTTTTTTATATAGATTAACCTTTCCGCCCTTTCCAAATGCAATTTATTTATTTTGTTCTACACATGCCCTTATCTCAGTTGAGGGAGATCTTTAAAGACATTTTTACGTAAGAGCGCTGGGAAAAACAGCCCTATGATCAATCTTTTAATTTTTAATGTACCTACAAATTTATTTGTACATTTTTTTCTTAAACTGTGATTGCATAGAGCGTTTTAAAAATCTTTAATCTTACAGAAGGAACAGAAGGTGTCCGAGAAATCTTATGTGCTGTGACATGGGGATTGGGGGGGGTCAAAAATTACCTCAACCGCACTTACATATTTATTAATGAATAACCAAAACTATTGTGAATATTTTTTGATACTATTCTTTTATTTCCAGGTAAGAGCACCAATAAGGACAATTCCTGTAACCGTAAGTTTTCTTGAGTTTAAAATAACTTTATTTTTATTGGAATTTCATGCAAAATGTTTGAAAAGAGTATTAAGTGTAGGGTGAAAAACGTGGGAAGTTATTCAAATATAGAAAATACTCGAAGAACCGAAACATTTTCCAAACATTGTGTACTAATATGAATAATAAAGGCTGATTAATCTGGAACATCCTGGAAATCAAACGTGTGGATGATTTGAAGGAATCCAAGTGATGTTCCATTCTTGCTAAAATTTAATATACTTGCTGCTAGATACCAATCATGTCTGACCTTTTTTTATTATTATTATTTAGTTTTGTAGGCTTCTTTTTATTCGATAGTTGCTTGGTTTATTATAAAGCTGCTGAGAGGACATGCTGCACGGAGAATTGTTGTTACAATTTTGGCACCGATGCCGTAACCATACGTAAGCCCCATGTCCCATTCTTAATCTTCTTACGGTTGATGTACGTAGTTTGTGTAGCCAAAAGATGTTGGCATTTGGTTTGTTTTTTAGTTTATACACATATTCAATGTCATTGTGCATTAGGACTTTATACGTCAGATCAAAAAGAGATGCTTTCTTGCATCAGTATCGACCTTTTCGTTGTCAGGTTTCTCCAGGGTGGGTTCTGCATTTATCAAAAAATAGTTGCTGACCAATTGGGTTTTAGCAGCGCAGTCTACACCTCAGTCACCTAGCGGCGATGTACAGAATGTTTTCACAATTATTTTATGTCAACGAAAGACTGTACATATAGATTTTCTTTGAAGTTTCATGTTTATTGTCCACATAGATATAGAGAGACAGATAGGTAGCTAGTCCAGGAAAGGATAGAAAGAAATGTCTCGGTGCTGTTCAGAAAAATCTTTGCTGCTTGTGCATCAGTTTGAGGTTTGTTGTTGGCTGTGTCATCAATCAGAGATGTTTTAATAGGATTGTGTGCAGGGTTGTTTACTTCATTATATACCCCATGGAATTTGTTAGATAGAGTTGCTGTCGTTTTAAACATAATGGTATTCGTTTGATTTAACATGTAAGCTGAGATCTGGACTAGTTTTGAAGGCACCTAGACTAAGGGTGGTATTTTGGATAAAAAAGACTTTGGTAACGATTGCACCTAGACTACTAAGAGAGGTATTTTGGAAGAAGACACCATTGGTCAAAATACTTTTTTGCTAACTGACATGTGGATGGCATTGCATAATCTAGTTTTGACCTGATTAATAGTTTGTATATTCTGATTCCCTCCGTATGCATCCCATTGAAAATGTTACAATGTTGAAATTATTATAATTATTTATCTTTGGTAATATGTTTGTCCCACAAACTTCTTGTTTGGATAAGATATTGGGTTGATTGATTGTATCCTATGGTAGGTTTGATGATAGGATACGCAGAAAAAGATGTTATTGTGTCAGTTTTTGTCTTCATCTCCCTATATATATACTCTTTAATTTAACGCGTACTGGTATAGTGGACGTAATATTCTTAATGCAGCTATCTAATCGTATATCCCCTTTAAGTTATATTGCGGACTATGACGGTATCGTATCGAATTACAGTCGAACAAAGAGCCGACAACTTTAATACCTATTACGGCAAGTATACCCTGTAAGATTGTTCATTTGTCCAATTTCCTTTTTTGTTTGGACTTATTTTCTTATTTTTATTATATCTGTGCTAATTGCTTTATCTATTCTTCTTACTTTGCCATCTTATTTTTCAACTGTCTCATGTATATTGACCTTTCGTTAATATTTTTTCAATATTATCTGTGTGTTCACCATATTTTTGGTCTTATATTTGCTCACCCGCGTTTCGCATTAATATAATAATGTTGGTATTATCATGGAAATAAAACTTTTTAACATTTTCATTTATCCATTTTATTATCTTCTGAATGTTCCTTGTGATGTATATTCATTATTCTTTTTGCTATTTATTTCCCAAAAATGAATAACAAAAATCCGTTTTACTGCATTTTTGTAATATCTTGTCCCTGTTTCCTGCCTGCTGATGCTACCGTTTCGAGATACTCCTGTTATATTATTTTTCGTCCCCTAATTTATTCAATTTACGATCTTATTTGTGTACATTTTTTGTGCTCACCTCCGAGTCTTGATATTGTTTTATGAAAGCCATAATTTTAAATCTTAATCAAACCAGATGTGCATATTTCTTGAAATAAAATTTTTTACTACCCTGTCTTCTATAATTATCCTGGCAATTAACCTAAATAATTTTTAATTTTATTTACAACCTTAAAAATTAGAAATTATTATCTTTTATGATTTTTTTACTATCGTAGATATTAAAACGCATTCTGACTCTTAAAAATGATTACTCTAATAAAACACTAAAATAGATAATTTCAGTTGAAGTCAGAGCTGTCGTTGTTATATTTTATAGGTAATGAATGTTGAAATATTGCAGAAAGACCGTATAATTAACGTACACGGGTGAACATTTGATGTATGAATTATTGTAGATTTTGTAATTAGGTCGCGAAAACATTTCGCGGCCATAGTATACACAATATTTTTCGTGCAACCGTGAAAATTACATAATTTCAATAAACATTATGTCTCTTTAGAAAAGACAGTTAGTTTTTGGTTCGAAATACATTGTTATTGTCATATTTCAGAAATGTCAAATGCTGTAGTGGCGTTCAGTTTGCCGGCAGTCACTATGGGAACGGCCGTAAAAATTTTTGTCGGCCGTCACTCTGGGTAACGGCCGCAAAATATCATTTTGCGGCCTCTGTTGCGGCTGCAAAATGCTTGTTTTGCGTCCGGTTGCACGAAAAAAGGCTTCCCTTATTGCTGGTTCATCTGCTATTTAATTTCCTTTTATTCAAATGTGTCGTAAAATTCACAGTATGGTGGCGATGTTGTTTCCGCCTAGTTAATAGTTTCACTAGGCATCCCCATATCATCTTGGAACTAACTACGTTGTAGATTCAATGAAGAGAATGAAAATTTTATACGTTCTTGGTAAATGGAAATAAATTGACGTTTGAAAACTAAAATGTACACCTTTAATACGTGGTGACGGTTAGGCGGTGACCAAACTAATACCAAATACCACACAACACGACTAAAGAAGTTTTGATTTCAATCAATCGCAATTTAAGCAAATTGATTCATACCTCTTACTTACGTTCCAGCCTCCTTGTCCAGTCACCACATCAGGAAACGTTGAAAGGACATAACATCCAATGCGGCCGGCGACGTGCTTCACGATCTGTGCCTCTTAGGACATTTGTTGTTCTTCGATTCCTACATTCTGTCCCGTCTTTTTTCCATTTTCTGGAATTCTCTCTCTTCCAGCTCCTTCTGCCTCATCACACTTTATATGTAGCTCCCTGCTTTTCTACATGCATCCTCAGAGCTAAGCATGGACTTTAGGATCCCTTCCGGGGTTGCGCTAAAACCTATGTCTGCCTCATAGTGCGATCTCTCTGTGTCCCATCTTTGGCAGTTCGTCAGTGTATGTTTGTCGTCATCTATCTGCCGGCAATAGATGCAGAGATTGTCCACGGCTTAACCAATTCTATTAGTATAGGTCCTGAAGGAGCCGTGTCCGTTCATAAACTGGGTGATGTAATAATCCATCTGCCTGTGCCCGCATTCCATCCAGGCTTCTATGTCAGTCAAATTATCTCCTGGTATACTTCCCAGTAATGGAAAAAGAAGGCCCCAGCTTAAATCTATTTTAGACAAATAACATTCAATAACCAGTAAATACCAAATTGATTAGTAGGTATGGTTATTACAGTGACTGGTGTCGGTTAAGCGGTGACAAATGTCATTCAAGCTTTGACAGATGACGGTTATACTGTAAAATCCATCAACTCATAAGCTCTGCTCACCGCGGCCAAAAGAAGTTTTCATTTAAAAAATGATTATGATGTGAAACAAAGACATCTAACCATTATCCTTCACTTGTGTGTGGACACTGTAGCAACCCTAAAACCACTAAATTGTAGTAAAACTAATCTTGAAAAAAAAACGAGTAATTTTACAATATAAATTTACAACCTCGTAAAATATGGTATAAATGAATTTCTAAAACGCTAGCCTGGTCGGTATCTAGGACTGCATATTAAAGTTTTATGGTACAAAAAGTAGAAAAACGAACTATAGAAGCACGTAATCAATAAATCATGTAGGAGATATATAAATGTTTATTACTTTGGTGTAATGCTGACTTCGGAACATTGTTTTTTTCACGCTATTGATTTAAAGTGTTTATGATAACATTGTAATGATTCACGGGATGAAACATATTAATCAATAAAAAAGCAATAAAAATGTTTATCATTGCAATTCAATGGGTACATTCAGGTGAATAAAATACAAGAAATATATTTAATATATTTCAAGTGTTATAATTATCCTAATATTATTTCCATATACTTTTCGTTCTGACTTTTTAGTCATAATTATAAATTTTCTTATATCACCTAAGGTATCATAATTTTGTTTCCAATCTCATTTAAAATACCAATTAAGGTTCCCACATTTTGTTATCTGCTGGTAGCATGAATGGTACCTACTTCCTTTTCATGTTGTTTTCGTTTCGTATGGCAAAATCTAGAAGGTATGTGTTTTTTTCTCCAAAAATAGTTATGTCCGGTCTGTTGTGTGTTACTTTTGACAAATTTTTTGTAATTGTTAATTACTTGATTTTGATTACTTGGTCTGGAATTGCCATAATGAATCCTTATATCTCTGGAATTGATGTTCCATCATTCCAGCCACTTTTTGATACTTCCTTGTCGATATAAGGTCGATTGAGGTCGTGTTTGTCAGAGTCTGTAACGATTTCAAGTTTCTAATCAGGGTTTTAGTTTTTATCTGCTTTTGCGACAAGCTTCTGCAATTTAGATGTTTGAGCCTTGCAAATGAAGAATTCGTGGAGATTAGATAATTGTTTGTGTTGTAAATTGACTGTCAACTAGAGCTCTTATTTCCTCTTCTCGTGGTTGTGTGGTCCTAATAAGTGATGATATTTGGTATTGACATTTGTATTTGGTCATGATGGAACGCGTTGTTCTTTGAATCTCTTCCAGTACTATTGTTGTCCACTTCAAAATTTCAAATGAGCCTCTTATTGGTTATGATTATGTTTCTGTATCTGTAGAGTAGGGAGGGTGTGTGTAGGCTCACAGCACTTAGGCCACATGTGACCCATTGTACATCCTCCCGAGGAGTTGTCCTCCTAGGTCATCGTCCATCCTGTCCTTCTCAGGAAGGTGGAGACATTTCCTTTTTGTCGGCAGGTGTAGGCCAAGACTCACCGAACACACACTCTCTTATTGACGATAACTCCGGACACTCGCATTATGCTTATGGTTATGGTAGGCTTATGTATAAATTGAACTAAAATCAGAAAAAAAATTCTTATAATGTAATCAATTTTTATCAACTCGTAATTTTTTGCACCAGTACAGTCGAATTAAAAACAAATATTGAATTGCAAAGAGTGTTATTTTGTTATGCAGTATTGCACTTGCACAAGTAATGAATAACTCTATTTTTAGACTTCCGCAGCATCCAAACTAGTTACATAATTACATATTTTTGCATATATATTCCTTCTTCATACATAAAACTACTCACTTTACATGTTTTTGGAATTCTCACTCGATCCGACCTTGTTTATCGACATATACGTTGAGATAATTCATTATACGAATTTAGTCCACGGTCTATTTAAAAGCAGATAAACAATATGTTATTAAGAAAACCCGAAGGAGCAAAGAGGTAAAATAGGTAGTTTAGTTTACGACTATTGAAAGTTTCAACTCGGAATATGTTGAGGTTAATTTTGGGTTAACACCGACAAACTTGTGGCGGATATATTGTTAGTGTAGATTTATGCAGCAACATTTAACAATTATCAATTAGCATTTAACAATTAACATTTATCATTTAACAATTAGTAAAACTGCCATCCTTTATGCAGACACAATTAAAAGTTAGGAGAAAATAGTAAGCATGCGCACAAGCCTGAGATTCTAGTTACAATAACCCTACATTTCCATGTCTAGTTGTGCGTTGGAACAATTTTGAAGATGTATAGTAGAATTGAACACACAACATAACCCTAAGTCAATCGCTTTTCTATGAAAAAAGTAAGGATCTGCGTACTAGTTGCGCACTAGATGAAAATTCGGTACATTTAATTTAAAAGTTGGCCAACTTCGTAATTGTTAAATGATAAATGATGATTGTTAATTGTCTGCATAAATGGAGTCATAGTGAAAGGAGTAGTTTAACTTATAATTGATAAATTTTAATTGTTAAATACTAATTGATGATTGTTAAATGTTGCTGCATAAATCCACACTTACTATTTGTGAACAAATATAATTCATGTGATACAAATTATTAGTATATCGAGAGGAATTTGTTTAAAAAACCATTTAATTAAAAAATTAAAATCCAAAAGATAAATCAATTTAAAAAAGTTGAAGAATTGGAAGGGAGGTTCAAAAATGTATCCAAAGAAAGTGAGGAAAAATCGACGTTGCTAAATTGTATTTTCTAAGAGGCTAATAGGAAATTGAAAAGTTTAATATACACTGTGGCCTGAAATAAAGTACATTCTTTATTTCAACGTTACTTCTTTATTTCCTTTTCGCAGGAATAATAGCATATCTTATCCTCAATATGGCGCGAAAATTAGTAAAGGTATACATTAATAGAATTTTTATTTTTTATTTAACGGTGTATTTAGATTAGATTAGATTAGAATTGGAGTGGCTTTTTAACCTATCCCACTGCGACCTGTGCAGATCTATTGTGGTCCTCCGTATATTTAGAGCTTAATATCTAGCTTTATTCTTTTCATCAGACTTATTAGCCTGGATACCGCCTTCCTTGCGTAGGTAGCTCCCTGTCCTCGGTTTTTCTTCTCCGAGTAAGTGAAACCGCACCCTTGCTAGGCATTCGCACTCACAGAGTATGTGCTCCGCGGTTTCGTCTTCTTCCTGGCAGAACCTGCCTAGGCTGCCATCTGCTAGGCCAATTGTGTGCATATGCTTCCTCACCTACGATGTCCGGTCAGCATTCCCCACCATCATCCTCGTCATTTGCTGACTTTGATATAGTAGGTCGTGTGACAGTTTGGCCGAAGGGCTTTTGAGGAATAATTTAGCGTGCCTTTGTCCTGGGGTTTCATACCACCAGCGCAACGCCTGGTTGGTTATCCATTTGTGGAAGGCTCTGGAAGGTTCTGGCCGGCCTATCATGACCTCTGTTCCTCCCTGCTTGGCTAATTCATCAGAATTTTCATTGCCTTTTAAAACCATTTCAATTACTTTATCAGAAAAATGTCAGTTATCAAATAAGTATCAGTTGTCATTTTCAAAGCTCACTTTGATGAATTATCTTTTTTATATTCACAGTAATCACTTGGTAAAACTAATGCCCAATTTCACCAACCGTTTCCTAAAGTTAGGTAATGCCTAAATCAGATTTTGGAATGACGCTAAGAAACGCCTAAACATTATAGAAAATACCCAATATTGTCACTCTCAAGTAATTCTTAACGCGTGGTAAAACGAAAATTTCATTTAGCAATTCAAAAATCTGATTTAGGTATTACCTAACTTTAGGAAATGGTTGGTGAAATTGGGGATAAGATTTTCAACATTCAATAACTCAAAAACGTTACAAGGTTGGGGTAACATATTATATATTTTTGAAATCTGAAAAAAAGACCATTACAAAAATGTAAAAATATACAGGGTATCCCATTTGAAAAAAAATATTATTTTTTGTAGCCCCTTAAATTCGCACGCTACTGAACTTTTGATAGAGTATCAAGAAGCATCAGCTGTAACCGAACAACTTTTATTTAAGACTTTTTTTCTTAAAGTAATAATAACAATGATAGGGGTGGGTAAATTATAATGAATAACCCTGTACATATCCGTGCATATTTAGTGCACTTCTCTTATTAAGTCATGCCCTCACCTGTTTCATCCAAGATATATTAATGTTTAGATTTAACATGTAAAGAGTGCAAATAAATTAGTATGTATGACTTTCGTGGGGGTTTTCAGTTGTGTGAATCAGTTGTATGGACTTAATTTATTGTTATTATTTGATTTATTGTTAATCTCTGTGTGGTCGCTATTTTATCATTTCGCTTACTTTAATCTTTTCTATAACGTACCTACTCGGTTTTTGTAATTTATTATAACGTTATTCAAATTATATAAGTTCACTTACAATTCATATTGCACTATGAAGACTATTTTTTTTAGGGATGTTTTTGTTTTACTGTTATTATTTTTTCGTGAAAGATATTTTAAATTCCATAATTATTAAACCTTTGTTTTTTTATTTAAGTATATAATAACCGAGAAATGGTCAATGTTACAGTTCGCAATTATAGGTCTAAAGATAAAAAAGTTGAAATCTTATGTATTTTGATCCGCTGAATCCGAATATGCTAGGCTTTTGCGAAAATCCGGTTTCTTTTGTTTAAACAAAACACCTTTTTTGTTTGTTCAAAATTAGTTTTATTCATCAACGTAATTTCCATCAAGAACCAGACCTTTTCATTCGAGCAAAATTTCTTACTGGCAAGCATTTTTTGAGGTCTTCGAACAGCCAGTAGTCGCTAGGAGTCAAATCTGGCGAATACGGTGGATGTGGGAGCAATTCGAAGTTCAATTCATGAAGCTGCCATTGTTTTAATTAGCTTGTCACACAGTGTGTTGTTTTGATGAAACAGAATATTTTTCTTCACCATAAGCGGACGTTTCTTTGCAATTTCGATCTTTAAACGCTCCAATAACGCTACATAATTATATATGATGATATATGATATTTCCTTCCTAGCGTCACTCTTACCACAATAACAGCTGTCCTTTGACAGCCGTTCTTTCAAGGCTGGTACTAACTGAAAAACAGGCGATTGCAATAAAACTTGTGCCATCCATGTGTCAGGCCCGGGACTTTCCATATAATGCTTGCTTCTTATATAAAACTCGATGGTGCTACCGGTCTATTGGAAGCTTAAAAAACAATGAATTTGGTGCTGGATACAAATCTTTCAGCTGTGAATTATTGAGTCGCTCAGTATTTGACCACCCAACCTAACTCAAACACATTTTGAAATTCAATTGCAAGTTGGCTTTTGATGTGGATTATGTTTTGCTTGAGGGCTTTAAAATTGACAACGTTTGTCTATTTTTCCGTGAATTCTGTGTAAATGAAACAATCCGTACTGTTGATTTTAAATTAACAACACAAACAATCGAAATATTGGTTCATATTTATGTTAATTTTCGTAGTTGGCCACAAATTAGACGAGGCTGGTTTCATTACTACAAAATGGCCGCGACTGAAATCTGATTTAGGATTCTGATTCAATCATTTTTGTATCACGCGTGGTGAAATTGGTTTATTGTGTTATGCGAACTTCATGAATATCAATTTCCCTGTGTGAGTTTGCAATCAGAATGCGGTTTAAAAATTTTGATCAAAATAACCATATTCTGTCGTTGTATGCAATATGTTTTGTTGGTTGTATTACGATATATATGGGTCACAGGTTTTCGAACAAATGTTGACAAATTAACAGATAGCGAGAACGATTTTATAACAAAAATTTTACATTTTTTTATGATTTCTTTTTCACTCTCTAACTGGATAGTTTAGTGCCAGTTTACTTGAAAAAATATTAATGAAAAGATACATATTCGTAATCAGCATTGTTTTGACCAAAAGTTTTATTTCTAAAAAGTTATAGGTAGGAAACATGATACATTAACGATCGCATAAGTATATAAATGAGCAACAACAATATTTTTTTTCCGCCTACCTCTATCCACAATATGTATTTCCTGGCCTCATTGTAGGGAGCAAAGTCGTAATTTTCCTCCCTAGGGCGTAAATTAAAGTACTTTTACTCCCTAGAGAGGAAAAGTGGAAGTGACGTCATGGTACGTCATCAATGAAATAACTTATACGGCATTGATGAGCTATACTATATAATTTTATATAAGTATAAATTTTAGCCTTTATCTATAGAACACCCTGTATTTTGTAAAATGGTAGAAATCGGTGAATTGTTATTTTAATTTAACGATTTATACATTAACAATTTAACAATTCATAGATACAACTGGTTTTCGAATTTATGACAGAAATATTATATAGCATGCTATGGTCTATTGACAGATTAACAGCTTCAAAGTGACTTAGGTCACCGAGTACACCATCTGTACTCTGTGGTTAGGTATTCTATAATACATCAACAAAATATAAAATGATATTTGAAAAATGAGTGATTCAAGCGAATATGAGAAAGGCGGGAAAATCATATGTATAAGAACATGGGAGGAAAAGTAGCATTTTGCTCCCTTGTTATATAAATAGCTATAATCCTCATTGATACAATTAAATTTATTAAATTATTTGAATAGACATCAGAAGACATGAGTGGTCCAGGGAAGTTAGGTCGAAAGTTGTCGTGAAATGGAAAAGATTTCCACCAGAGATTTTACTTTTTTAAACGAAAGTAAATCTAGCATAGACTACTTTCCTGGATTGGTGAGAAGATTCCGCTCGAGCTTACGATGCAGCTTGCAAGCAAAGCTTGGAGCACGTGAAATGCAACAGTTTTTCGTCCATAACTTTTTTAGATACGATTGTACAAAAAAATTGTAGGTAATTTTATACCCTATAAGATGACGTAATGCAATATTTACAAACAAATTTTTTTCAACCCTTCATTTTTGAAAAGATGTTTGTAATATGGATTTTCAAGCGACAAACATAATTTAGAAAAATGTTTTGTTATTGTTCATCAAACTACAACTTATTATCTTTCGATTGCAGTAAACCGCGTATTGATAGTATTAGCTTTCATGAAATGAGACAAGATTGAAAAAAAACTAATAGTATATTGAAATTTTGTAGGGCCGCCATTTTGAATTTTCAAAATCAAAAAACACCAACGTTTTCAGGTGCCGGACTACTATATTTTCATTAGGAAGTCCTTATTGTTATTATTATGTTTGTCGCTTAAAAACCATTTTGCAAACATTATTTCAATTTCTCAAAAATTAAGGGTTGATAATTTTTTTTAATATTGCATCACGTCATCTTATAGGGTATAAAATTACCTACAATTTTAATGCCCACAATTTTTTTGTACAATCAAATCTGAAAAAGTTATGGACGAAAATTGGTTGCATCTGTTGCTCCAAGCTATGCTTGCAAGCTGCATTGTAAGCTCGAGCAGAATCTTCTCACAAATCTAAGAAAGTAGTCTATACTACATATACTTTCGTTTAAAAAATTGAAAATTCTGGTGGAAATCTTTTCCATTGTATAACCTTACTTCTCCGAACTATGGATAAAAGTGTCATGTCACATTTTTATAGTTCTGAGTAGATTTTCTCAACATGACTAATGCTCTTTTGCCACGTTTCTTCTGTAATATTTCCAACTGCACTCTAGAGTAGTTCCTTTACATCCTGATTTGTATGTAATATTGTTTCTCGCATCGAATTCTGCCCAAACCAACTCTATTGGGCTTAACTCGCAGTGGTGAGGCAAGAGCCGTAAAACACTGACACCCTCTTTTTTACAAGTTCATCTATCACAATATCGCCAAGCTAACTATCAAATTTATGTGGATTTCATCACATGCGAGCATCATAGAAAACGGAAAAGCTGATGAATTAGCCAAGACTGCTGCATTAGCTCCAACTTTAAAGATTGGAAATAGGACCCCTTTCACACATTTCAAAAAATATTATTACCTTTGACTGGCAATTGAAATGGAACAATCCAACATCAAAACTCTCCGAAGTAAAATATCCCAATAAATCGTTAACACTAAGTGATTCTATCTAGGCTACGCATCGGGGCATACGTTCGTTACCCACTATCATTTCATAACAAAAGCCAATAAACTTGTGTGCAAATCGTGTCGGTTAAATATTTTCTTGTGGAGTGTCCGTTATTCCAACACGAGAGATCGCAGTGGTCATTCGATCTTAGGAGAGCAATGTAATGTTGGAAACTTGTTTGCATACCTTAAACGTGGAATTTAGTTGAACATTATTGTGACAATTTTGATGTATCTTGAAAAAACACCCACGGAGCCCTTGTACACATCTACTAACAAAACAAAGAAAAACCCTTCAGAAGTGAGAGTAAAGTAAACTTTACTTACTTCACTTTAAGTTGATAATGACGTTTCTCATGAGGTACATAACTTTCATTTTCATTGGTTTGTACCTGATCGCCAAGGGCGAACTTAAATCTTGGCCATCTCGAATGCGGACGCAACGTAACGGACGTAATGGAAACCGTAATGAACGCGGACTGACTTTATAAACGTAATTGTGGGATTCATTTAGTTTAACTTCAACTGAACTACGAACTGAACGAGGACGTAAAGTTTATAATTCCCATTTAAGGCAATCAACTTGTATACAAAAATATTTGAGTTCTAACAATATTCTGTTTGTTTATTGTGGAGTATTCATTATTTTTCTTTTTCTGTAATAATATTTCTGGATAGCAAATTCAGTCATTGCTAATATTCCATTGGGAATAGTTTTATCGTAAGTAATATCATAAGTGCTTCTAATTTTTCCGAAAAACCTCTAAGTGCTAAGTAATATTTTTAACAAGAAGCATGAGTGCTGGTGGCTACAGCTTCTGCACAAATGCATTTGGATTTGAATAGAATTAAGCATTACTATCGGCCAAAATAATGAGAGCGTCATATTTTGCCCTATGGTAAAAAAGTTACTTGTATGTTTTGGAAAAAATAATGGCTATAAAAGTCGTAGGTTACTTCTGCCGCTGTCGAAATGACATACATTCAATTATCTTTATAATAAAAGTTTCAATTACTTTATCTTTAAAGTAAAATTTAGTTTTCTCATGGAATTAACGTTTAAAATGGATTGCATTTTTTCAATGCATAGAACATATCATTTTACCTGGACTTGAATCTATTGGTACAAATCTTGGTCGGATGTTTTTTCCTCTCCGATAGTCGCGTATAACTCATAATATTCCGGCTCCTTATCTTATCTAGAAAGTTCTACACGAACCGTTTTCCTTCGATATATATTATTTCCGCTTATAATGGTAGGCGTTTGACCTTTTACCCTACCTCCATCTTTTTCGGTAGGGGTATTAGGCTTGTCTATTTCAGTTCAACGGTGCATCTTCCTTCCATTTTAGGAAAGCTGTAAGTAAATAAATCCGGTTAAAATCGAAATACCTCCATTAAATGTATCGCAATATCAAAGTTTTGTTTTGGAATGAGGTGCTACACTTTAATAATAACCTAATCCATGTTGATAGTTAGTGGTAGACAAATTCATAAAGGGGTATCAATTTCTCACAAGGTTTTTATATTGATTTGAAAATTCAACTTTTGGATAATTTGGATAATTGGCCATTTATGCTGTGACGTACATACCCTAAAAGAGAATTTAGCTACATGAAGGCTTATAAAGGACCACAATTCAGTCCTCTTCTTTTTTTAATCATCATGAACTATAGGTTATGCTTATGCAGTATTGCTTTCATAGTCAATGACTTGGTAAAGTCAGAGGCAGTATTATCATGCGAGTCATACGAGTTTTTATTTAAATGTCAGTTTTGTGACTTTGACAATTCAAAGTGGTAATATGAATAATAAGAAGCAATTTTCTGTTTTTTTGCATCCTCAAGCAAAAAAATGGTACTTAATCTGATAGATTATTTCGAGAATGAATGAAAAAGTGAAAATTCATTAACCAGTGTGTATATTTGTAATCTCACATTTTGGTAATCTTTGTGTCTTCTAATTTGATACATATGGTTAGTGATCTTGGTGTAGCAGTGGAGTATTTGCTTGAGGTTAGACCAAATCGTTTACAGTCAGTCAGTATATGCACAACGGTCACTATATTATCAATACAGCTATGGCAAACGGGACAATTTCCTGAAGAAATCAGATATCCGTGTGTGAGTTTGGTGTGACTGATTCGGATAATTCTGATTATAGTATCCTTTCTCCGGCTTGAAAAGTTAAGGGAGATAGATGAATGGATACCATGAAGTGATGTCGGTTGAGAGTTGGACATTGTGCTTTGGGTTGATAATAGAGGCAACTTCTCTGGCGCAGTTCCGTTACCAACAATTCCAATGTGAGATGGAAGCCAGATGAGAGAGACTGTTATATCTTGAGCAACGAGAGTTTGAAAGATGTCGTGTATGTTCTGGACAATTGTGGTGGGCAATGAAGTTGTTTTATTTGATTGAATGGAGGAAAGGGAGTTGCAATATTTTTATGGGGTAGGAAGATTGATTTAAAACCTTAAAGAATGCTTTGAAGCTCGTCTGTGTGGATGCTACACACTGAAGGTAGAGTGAAGGAGCTTATGAGTTCATGCTTCGTTGTAGCTGTACAACCAGCTCCGTGCGTTAATCTCTGGTATAAGTGTTTAAATGGCCGAATGTCATTCTTTTGGGATACACAGTATATTAATTATCGCTCGCAAGATGCAAATAATAATTGAAGTTTTTTAACATGTAAGTTATAATTTAGACCGCAATTTGACCCGAACTGTTAAAATTCCTATTTCACCAGAGATGAAAGTGCATTCTTCTTGAATACCGAACATATTTGCTTCACTTCAATTTAATAATTTCCTACAACAAAATTTCCATTAGGAATAACAGTTTATCCGACAAGAGCATGTGATATTTATTAAAATTCCCCCGAAAATCCTGTTGCTCGATCCATCACCGTCGGAAAGCGTCAAAATCTCGGCGTCCGCTCGACGTTTCGTCCTGTCAGTCCGTCGTTACAAAGTGAGGATGGCGAAAGTAATAACAGCCTTGCATAGTGAATGAAATAACAAATTCCAACAGAAAATTAATGCTCTTGTGATGCAAGCAAGACAGAACTGGAATTCCAAAAATATTCAGTATTCGGTAGTCACTCGTGCTAGAATAAAGATAATCAGTTATTGAAGTTTTGCGCAATATAACAACAATCTTCCAAATTTAAACTTGTTGACCCCAATTTGTTTCAATGGTATTTAACAAATAGAGTAAGATCCCAGAGTGATAAGACATAACTTATGAACTTTTAGGTTCTCAGTAGCATCTCGTGAGCTTTGATACCTGTGTGTTTGAGGAGCTAGCCTAAGGGCACCTGGGCAGGTATTAGGTGAGAAAGGTAAATGAAAATAAGAGTTACTTCACACAAATTTGTATGTCTGATTTTTATATATGTTTTGTAGAATAATATTCTAGAGTAGTATCAGAAGTGTCAGACAATTTCCATGGACCAAAACTTTTGTCAAACGCTTTAAACCTCCACAAAAAATGAATAAACTTCATTTATTTTCACATGTGTGACTTTCAACTATTACTAAGTTATATGTGCTCCAACAGATCCGAACTATACTTAATACTTTAAGTTGTGCATGAAGGGCACATACACATTGGACTGAGACATTGTGGGTTAATATATATAAAAGAAAGGGAACCGAGTTACTATAGACGTCTCACTCGCTCTGAAACGCATTCATAGTGCTCTCGCACTCATACTTCCTGCTGTTAATTTTTATGTTTAGGCGCTGTTCGGTCATTACAATTGGTCTAAATAACGAAATATAACAGGTATGGGAAAGTCAGACATGTAAAAATGAAGGAAGTTTATTCATTTTTTGTAGAGCTTTAAAGCGTCTGACAAAAGTTTTGGTCCTGTTTCTGCAAGCAATACCAAGATTCATCAATACTGCGATAAATTGAACACCACAAATAATAATTTTATATTCCGATTTTGAACAGTAGCAACCAAATTTATTTTTCTCGTACAGACTATTAATTTCTATATTTGTACGGTAGTCGCCAATTATTTGGATGTACTTAAATGAGACTAGTGAGATTTAGAAATATTTGACGATGAACAGGAAAAACCTACGTTTAACAGTAGGTTTTGTGACTGGCCACTGTCAACTGAGGAAACACCTCCATACTATGGGGCTAGTGGACACACCTCTATGCAGGATGTGTGAACAAGAAGATGGAACTGTCAGGTATGTCTTATGCAACTGCCCGGAGTTATCGTCGATAAGAGAGTGTGTGTTCGGTGAGTCTTGGCCTACACCTGCAGATATCATGGAGATGTCTCCTAGTGACATGTCCACCTTCCTTAGAACGACAGCCCACACTCACCTTCACTACTCTTCAGATCAGAAGTGGAAGGCAAACTATGGGAATGCTTAGACAACTCAATGTCCTAGGCTAGAACAACATCGCCATCTTACTGTGGATGAAGGATACATTGGAATAAAAAAGAAAGATAAAGCAGATGATTTAGCAAAAAGGGGGGCTGAAAACTACTTTGGGGGCCAAAACCCATCCTGATAGAACTTCTGGGTGACCTGCACTAATAGTTTTTAGTTTTAACAGAAGTCCTAACGGGGCACTTTCTTCTAAATGATAAAGAAAGTGGAGACAGAAGAATCTAGATTCTGTGATATGAAAGAAGAAACCTGCATCCATCCGGCAATTAAGAATCCTAGGGCACAATATCTAGTAGACTACTGGTTAGAAGAGGGTCACCTACATAAAGTAAAACCTGAAGGTCTCAGTGAATATCACCCCAATTCACATACATACATGCATTGATCACAAATCTAATAAACTTTCTAACACTACTACAGCTTGCACGCTAACGAATGTTTCACACTGATTGGGCGTTTGCTCGAGTATGCTTAACCAATAGCCGTTGACATTAAACAATCGATATCTCTATCTCATCATGATATCCATTAATACGAGAAGAAACTATGGGAGCAGAGTGGAAATTTTGATAAAATATGATCCAAATCGTTAAACATTACTCACGTTACATTTTAATACGGAAAGAATTTAGTATTTAGATATTTAATAGACCAAGTCTCCTATTTGCGGAGTGCTCGGAGAAAATTTACGACCTAGCATAATTCATAAGGAACATTATGCACTAAAGTCGAGATTTTTACTCAGAAAAATATGAAGTCTTCGCTCCCTTTATTGAGTGCAATAAAAGTCTCATTTTTCATCACCTGTTATAAATTTTATACAGTTAATTTGTAGGAAACGCTGGTAAAATTAATATTTGCTGTGACGGCCATGAGCTAAAAATTATAACCGTCTGTTTCAGAACGTTTCTTTCTTTATTAAGTCGTTGTGATAAGAGCTATAAGTTAGCTTAAGTTTTGAGCGAGTCTAGCCTCTTAGAGAAGACTACTGGGGTATTTAGCCAATCATGATTTATATCCGAGAGTGAAAACTCGAGATTACGAACAAAACATGTCATCTTCCAAGGAGTGGTGGCATTCCAGTTTTTTTATTCAGGACGAGAAAGGAACTCTGGTTGGGAGTCCTTGCAACTACTTACCAGTTAACGAGAATCAATCAATTCGGGTTAATAATTTCAAGCGAGCTTAAGTTCTGTGGGTTACTAGCATTAAACCAGCTTTTTCTTTAAAGTTGGTTTAATGTTTTAGAAGTATAGGCCACTACTGAGATAATGTGAGTCTCTCAGTTGTCCTGTAAATATGATTTGTTCTTTTAGTATGACTAAGGGCACGATTAGGGATTGCACTACCGGTTTATCGATTTACCGCCTTAACAATTCCTTAAATTACCGATGAAAAATCGACATCTTTTACCGGTAATTTCGGTAAGCAATGCCAAGCTGACAACAGCGCGGATCCGTTGTTTCTGTGAGAGTTTCTAGATGAGTCATCAGAAAATACAAATAGCATTGACCTCGATGATTGCTCTGATGATGATGAAGATAACATACCCCCAATCGGGTTTTGGGCCCATCAACTCCAAAATCGGATAATGCTGCATTGTCGATAAAGGAAAAACTTCACCTAGCGACAAGTGAGAAAATTGATGTAAACAGTACTATTCCAATTAGTAGACAACAGGTTACTTCTACCAGTGTTCATCAATGTGTGAAATGCAATGTTTTCGGTAAGAGGGAATACTTGGAAATGGCTTTCGCAGCATTCATGACAACTCGGCCTACTAGTGTAAAGTCCGAAAGAGCCTTTTCTGCGGCAGGAACAATTTTTACTAAGATTAGATCGCGGCTAAGTGATAATAGTATTGATTAGTTGTGTTTTCTCAGGGCCTTTTTTATTAAACAAAAGAAATCGAAAGAGTCGTTGAAACAATAAGGAACGATAGATATTTTTTCATTTAAATTACTATTCCGAATGTTTTAGGGCCTGTTACTAGTCTTCAAGTTAGGTATATTATTTTTTTCAAGTTTACCTAGAGTTTGACTTTTCTGTTTTTATTATTTAATAAGAATTGAAGTTTGGTTATTCATTTTGTGGCTTATTTCTTTGTTTTTTTATGTCAAAAAAAAAAAACCGGTAAATGCCGGTAAATCGGTAAATTTTTAAATAATTTGCCGAATTACCGGTAAACTCGCCTGTAAATTAAAATTCGATGAATTTGCAATCTCTAGGCGCGATATATCAAACACCTAAACTCGGTTTAGTTATAACTATTATAATGCTTAGACTTTGACAGAAGCACGGACGCTGAAGTAACAGTCTTTGTTTGGTACCATTTCTTAAGGTATTGATGCGTTGCTTCTTATCAATTTCTCCCAATTTTTTATAATAAACTGCCAGCTTGACGTTGATTGAACAGCAATGCTTAGGACGCTAATTCACTAGTAAAAATTACTAGTTTCGAACTTTGTTGCCATCCCTCTGGCGCAAACTCCGTCTTGACTAGTAAATTTTACTCTCACCCCTCATAGTATAAATAACCATTTCGCTTTATAACTCCAACTATTTTTCAAAGATAACTGTATTTTTGGTATAAGAAACGATCAATTTCGTTCGAAAACAAAATGAATAAAAATATAGACTTTTTTTTCGGATAAAACCTCTTCAACTAGGGCTACGAAAATCCAATGTACCTTCTGAAAAAGTAACCCATTCAAACAAAACTTTCATACATATCGACATGTTTTCTGATATTCTCTAACTTTTTCTGAGTTCAAGTATAATTCGACCATTCTATCGGACCTTCTACGATTTGATTTCACGTCGAGTTTGGGGATGAATTCAAGGCTAGAGTAGGAGAAACGCAAGGACGTGGAATTAAGTTGAGTGAGAGGTTCATGTATATACAGTTTGTATTTGTTTATCAACTCAAAAAAATTATAATTAGAATAAAACTTGATGATGAATTATTTAAAAACTTGTAATTGGACCAGTTTACATTCTTGCTTTAAAAAGTTCATTTTCATAGCAGTTTTGTTTTCGTTTACTTTTAACGAGTAAATTTTGGACGTCCCAGAAAGCCGTAAAATGACCTCCTACATAATATCCAATGCATAATTTAGATCTGACGCCCTAAAGGAATATGCCTAAAATTGAACCCTGTGAAATTTCCAGATGCTGTACAGAAGGCTGAGATGTCATGTTTTATTTTTTGTATGATTTGACGTATAAGAACTTATAGCATTGTCATTCGGTCTGGTATAATGGAAAATTGGAAAAAACTGCTGAATTAGAATTTTTATATAACCAAACACTTAAATATTCAAGCTAGCGACATTGATAAAAATGTCAGGTATTGAACTGATATCTTTACCGTTCACTGATTATCTATCATCTGGACAGTATCACTGGAATCCTGGTTAAGGAAGTAGTGGACCAGCTTTACAGGAAAAGATATCAGTTACGGTCACGACTGGGAATCACTGCAAATCCTGCAGGCTAGAGAATGTTGGAATGAGACAATCCAAAGCCTTTACCAAGAGGAATTCGAAATAAAAAACCACTAATACATTGTTGCCATTTGAAATGAATTCTGATGATGGTGCTAGACTATGTTTAACCTGTAATTAAAGAAGAGTCATTAAGTCTTATTGACGAATTCATATGCGGGAGGTGAAACTTCATTACGGGTCTTCATAATTTTCCCCTTTGTTTTTGTACTTTTTATTCTGTTCACTTTTTTTCTGGTTGCCTAAACCTCATCAGCTTCACATTTTTGTGTTGTTTCCGTCTCCTTCTATGTTCAAATCACCTACATTTAATTAAAACTTTTAATTTGAAAGATGTTTACTGGCGTGTGTAAATAATGAATGAATACGCGTCTGTTTGATGAATAATATTGCCCCCGAGTCCCTCCCCAATTTCGCAACTACCCGCATCCTAAAAAGGTAGCGTATGCGGTATACGAATTGATGTTTGTCACTTTATTTTTTTTTTATAAAAATTAAATTATGTCTGCTGAAATCTATCCTTATGGATAATTTTGCGTACGTCTTTGGGGTTGGTAAAATAAGGGGTGATCGATATCACAGATTTCTGGAGGTTTTGATTTTTGATTGCACGACTATTTCTCTAGAATAACAAGTAGATCCGACGGTTCGTCGAAGCCGTTTTAGGGCAATTTCATCAATTTTTTTCGAGAACCTTACATTCTAAACTATGTCTTTACTGTTTGGTTGAAGTATCGCTAGATTATAATGTGAAGTTATATTTCTCCATTGTGAAATACGTGTTTGATTCCAAATTCTCTTTATTTTCTGTTTAGAATCTGTGCAGTATTATCGTTACAGACTTGCCCTGAATAATGGTCACAAAACTGTTTTTTATCGGTCCAGGTTATTATTTTTTTAAAGGCTATAATAAGTCGACGGTTGTGATAATAGTATATTATTAAACGAGCAATTTATGATAGCCATAATTCACGATGGGTGACGTTTGCGTCACGAGCCGCAGGCGAGGGGCGCAAGTCACCCAAGTGAATTATGGCCATAAATTGCGAGTAGAATACTATACTTTGTCCACGACACTTAATTTATTTATTAATGAATAAAAGTCAGTAGCGATTTGGCATATTACTAACCTCAAAATGTTGTGGCAGCTACTTCAAATAATTTGACATATATAGAGATGGGCGATACTGTAGAAAGTATCAATACAGCGTACTGTTATAAATGTATTGTTTTAAAATACTTAATATTAGAAAATATCGTTATGAAAAGTATCAATACTAAAAATTACAATATTTTATAGATACGATATATGTCAGAAACAAATTTCCTGAACAAAATACACATATTTAATAGTTTATTTCATATTGTACCCCCATCTCTAGTCGTGAATTATGAACCATAATACACTACAGTGTATTATGAACCATAATTCACGACAGTTGATATATGGGTACCATATACCTTTAGTTAGGAGGTAAAATATTGACTTATTATTAGGTGGTCGTGGACAAAATACTATTTTATAGCTAGGTGGAAAATATTAAATTTCATTCACTATACTTACTGAAAAACTTAAATCTACCAATCGTACAGAACATAGAAAATTATTACAGTTTCTTGTAATATTGTCGTATTCAAGAAAGCGCGTTACCAATAGATATCGTAGAATAATAATTATTCCAACTCGTTATAAGTTTTGAAAAATATATTTCAATGACAGTAACCGTTCAACTAAGAAGTCACAACTACTTCCCGTGCTCTAGGCCCCGACGGATATTGAATTACTCTAAAAAGTTAAATACGACTACGACTACAAGTAGTCGAGGCGATGAAGCACAAAAGTTCGTTTTCCTCAAAGACGGATTGGAATGCGGTTTTTTGCATTCGCTTCCATAAATTATGTGTCAAAAATGTACCAGGTGTTCGGGGTGTCGTTTCCCACGAAAAATTAGGTTTAAACGGCCCGAAAAACCCTTTAAAACGATTTTCGGCGCGCCTTTTTCGATTGTGTTTGGAAAACCCTCGGAGCGACGTTCAGGCGCAGGTTCCGGTGTACCAGGTGGTGGTAGGGTCGGTTTCGACGTGTAATTGTGATTTAGCGTCTTAAAAAACACGCCTCTAATAATTCTCGGGTTGTTTTTGAGGTTATTGTCAAGAAAGTTCTCGGGGATGACTTCCAGGTCCAGATTCGGGTGCACCAGGTGTCTGGGGGTGTGCCCATGCCATATTTGAATTCAGCCCCCCGGGCGCCGAGTTTTTCTCGTTCCCCTCGTGATTTTCTGGAGAGTCCCACGGAGATGGGGTTCATCGGCATTCCTGAGGTCCAGGTGTTTAAACATCATATTAGTGATCAGCGACATCGAAAACCCCCGATTTGAGCCAGTTCTTATTTACAAAGTTTTTACATTTTCCAAAAGGCGTCTCGAAAGATGCATTTTTTGGATGCATTTTTGTTTGCAGCAATGCGATTTCCGATTTGTCAGAGGTACAAAGTAGGTACATTTTTTACGAATAATTTTTGGAAGGGAATGCAAAAAACCGCATTCCGATCCGTCTTTAGGGAAAAAATTCCGAACTCTTAGCCTTTTTACTGCTTCATCGCCTCGACTAAAGATATTTAACACCAACCATTTTCCAAAAGTTATAAAGCGTTAGAAAAATTATTATTCTGTGATATCGATTGGAAATTTTTTCGTTTGGAACAAGATCAGGTGTGGTGAAATTACTATGGTCATGCATTCTGTCCAAAGAGGATTGATCATTACTCTTGAAGTGACTATTTATGTGACTAATACTCTCTATCATGCCTAACGGTTTTTTCACAAAGTATTTCTTGGAGAAAATCCATTTTTGGATGCATTAGTTCCAGAAGTTTATATCTCCATAGTGTGCCAGAGCCTCACATTCAAAGACAATGTCTGAGGACTTTTCCTAATCTTCCATGCACAACGGAACAACAAAAATGCAGGGACTAGTAAGTACTTCCGTAATTTAAGCCATTCTGACGTTTAGTGACATTTTTTTGGACCAGAAGTCTGATATGTACCTACTTTGGTTCGTGGTTCCAGTCGGATGTTTAGTTTGAATCCATTAAAATGTAGAACCCCGTGCTGCTTTTTTTGATATCCCAAATGCTGGTTCAAGGTTCAATACTACCGTTTACCGTTTACCAGGGCTAACAATTTTTATTGGCGGACCAGTCTAGATCTCATCTCGTAACATTTTAGTCTGGAATACAGGTCCGAACTTCCCTAGATATGCGTAAGCATCACACCTATGCGTGACATCATGGACTCCAGAGCCCCTGTTCTGCTGTCAGTTTAAGATTCTTAAAAGTAGCATGATATTCCTTCCCATTTCAAGAAACGAATTTATGATTACATCCGCTATTCTAGAATTACCGAATTTTTTGTACTTCCTTTTTATTCTGCTTACTATAGATTGAGACATTTCTCCATGTTAATGATTCATTCACTTTTATTTCGATTTAGAGGCGATCAACATACTTGGAATGGTTATTGTATCATAATATTCTTGATAAGTATACGAACTACTACAACTAACGTAATCTCACAAAAGCTTGATCAGAATAGTATTCTAGATAATAGTTTCTTTATAGTGTAGATTTTTCAAATTTTAACCAAAAATACAGTAGTTTTTAGCAAAGTTTCTCGAAAATAATGTATATCTCGTATACGCTGCTTACATGGAAAGATATTCCAACAATTTTTATTTCAGTTTCGATCAAATTTAACGTACCTCCTTTGTTCTTTGCTCCTGGTTTTTCCCTGTTTATAAAAAATGTAAATAAAAGTCAATAACTGTTAAAACTTGAGTGCTCGACGTGGTAGAAGCTGGTTCAATAAATAAAAGCATCATACTTGAATTTTCCTTTGAACTGGAAACTCCTTTGATAGATTTTTATGTTAGAATCGAGAGCATCAGGTTGAAAATTGTATTTTGCGTATAGAAATATTTAAGAAAAAAATCCAAGTTGTCTTACATTTCATTTGTTCAATCGGCTGTATTAAAATATAAACTCTTAAACTATCCTGAAAAAAAGCAAGTACCTAAACAAATTTCCCAATGAAAAATTCAAATTGTAATTAAAGAAGGTACCTGTACAGTAATATACAGAGAGGCAATGATACTGACGGCTAAATCTACAATATTATAGCTTGGCCGTGTATTTTCTTGTAGTACTTCCTTTTTAGCTTTTTAGCACACAATTTTTTTTTTATATCATATTAAGACATACCAAATTTTATGAATTTATCTTTAGCCGTCTTAGCTAGGATGCTTCAAATGCTTTGTTGTTTACTAGGTCAGCGCATAGAAAATCGAGGTAAACGACCAAGAAGAGATGTCAGGATGAAACCTGTTGCAGTAGGTGCTTTGAGTTATTGCAAACAAAAAACCTTAGTAACTTTTTTGTGTACGAGTGGTCAGTAGTTTGCCCATTCACCCCCTGTTTCCGTGTCTGTCGATTGACCGTTTTCAGGCGCCACACCTGAAATAGAGTTTCAAGTCAGAATACCACAGCGCGTGGTTTTGCGAACGTGGCTCGTTACGCCCGCCGCACATGCTCGTACTCGCACTTGTTCACGTAACTGCGCCAAGGTGGCACTGGCAAAGTGAACACTTGCTCACGTAGTTTCGCTGAAGTCCAGTTTGCCTATTTGCGATGGAGGCGATAGATGTGATTTCCCAATCAGAAATGACAACGCATTTTTACATAGACTTTCACTGGTAAAAAGTGCAAGGAAAAGAAAAACTTGGAATAGTTCATATTTAAAGAGATCAGATCTTTAAATTTGATCCGCATGTAATCGGGATGTTTTACGTCATATACATATTTCTCGCTGCATACAGCTTCTATTAACTCTTCTTCCATATCGATAAACATGTAAAATTTTCAAAGAGTTTTGCGGCTCAATAAAAGTTAACCTTCCACTGGTCTTCACTGCCACTCGAAAACTGTGGCTCGACCACAAGTGTCGCATCGGTTGACCTGCGCGTACACGCTCATGTAACTTCCTGTTCCAACACGTGAGAGCAAATGCGGTGTTATTACAAATACCATAGGTTTGAAGCTGCAAAACTCGCTCGAGGCTCGTGCCGACCAATGCGAGTGCAACCATGTGCGGCGCGCCTTACTCGCCGAGCCACGCGCCCTGGGTGCGTGCATGCTCGTCATTTTTGGCGCGGTTTGTCGGTGAATTTGGCGCAAGTCATAGAAATGCGATGCTGTGTGCGCTTTTTTTTCAAATTATCCAGATGGTTCTTGACATAGATCTTCTAACGTAATATTTGAAGCATTATACCTGAAAATAATGAAATAACAGTAAGTTATCGATAAAAATTGATTTTAGAGTGACCAAAATTCATATATTTAGAAAATTAATATGCCTGTGGAGGCATCTAAATTTTCACTTTACTCACGGCTACTTTCCATTATCTTCTTTTTTGTGGATTTCGCTTAATGTTTATAGAACTGTTTAAAATAATGTACGCAATAGCTGCAACTTTTCTTTGTCGAATATTATTTATATTTTTTCAAATGAAAGGACAACTGAACACAGTGAAGTATGCCACACCACTAATAAAATTAAATAACTAATAAAAACAAGATATTCCAAGCCGGAACGAGCCTACATTGCGAACTTACACATATCGTGGGATCGTATCAACTTGCCAATCCTCGATCAACAAGCCGATCCCGGAAAAATTGTTTATAAATGATTAAAACCTACCCCAGTGTTATTTTAATATAATCGGGGGAGGGACACTCATCGATCGTGGTTATGACATAATTTTATTGGAATTTAACTTAAAAACAACCAGATGCTCTTAAATTTTGAGTAACCATCCAAATCGACAAGTTACACACGTGAATCAAAGATTTGGGCGTCTTGTCAAAGTCAGTTACGAAATATTAGCTTGATGCTTATCATTCCGACATAATAAAAAGTTTTGCTACAAATTAGTTACTTTGGTATTACTGGAAAAATTCTTGTTGAGGCATCAGATCATCTCAAAATTATGAAAAGTAGTGTATTATACCTAATAATCGTTAGTGGAATATGAGTTATCTGAAACACGTATTATTGTAATGTAATTAGAGGGATTTGGTGATATGTAATCCTAATCAGTTATACCTACCTAATATTCCTCTGACATGACGTATCTCATAATAGGGGATCTCGATTATTAACTACGAGATCGAGTAAGTGTCAATTAAATAGAAACTGAAGATCTAAGCATTTGTAACATACATTAAAAGTTATTTTTATTTAAATTTGTCTCATTCCTTTCAACCGTCTATGTAATATTTTTATTTGGGTTGTCATTAAAATTGCTGAAAATTCCAAAAAAGTCTTTTATAAGGGGTTGATTGTTTGAATCCTCATTTCGTGAAATTTTTTCATAATTACTGAATAAAACAAACCAATTCTACACATGAAATATGACTAATTCCAACATCAATCACGTCAAGTCGGCCAATAGTTGGAACCGACCCCTTTATATTTGGACGAATTTTGGTCACTATTTTTCCTGTTCCTGTCCAATTATTTACTGTTAAAGTCTCCAATTCAGATCACTCGTACTTTGGCTCAACTCCGTACGGTTAATCAATTTAAAATAAAAAAAAATAAAGATCCTACTTTAACATGTACTGATGTAACCTGGACGAGAAAGAAACTATTTTTCATATTTTGTTTGATTGTCCGATATATACAGTTATGAAACAAAACATATCCTAACCAAAATTTTATTGTCGATCGACAATTTTGAAAACTTTTTAAAATTCAAAATTTTATGAACAAGAGATTTAAAAAAAATTTGATAGCCCCACGTGTCCCCCTAGAAACTGACGCAAGGTCGAGGTATTCAAAACAAAATTTCAAAAAACAGGAAAAGTTGTGAAATTTGACTTTGTAAAAAAATTTTTTCCCTTTTGCAGAACTTTGTTATAAAATAAATTTGTTATAAAATTCCTGTAACCAGAGAATGCGGGTTTAAATAAAAATTGAATATAAATACAATTAAGTATGAAGGAAGAATAACACATTTGTAAAGTTTACAGCAATATAGTGATACACAAATTAACGAGATTGAGACAAAATCTACAATATCGGCATTTATATAGAGTTTACCAATAATATGGAAAGACGATTTTTACAGTAGCAAATTTTCCTAAACAAGGCAACGCCGTGTCGAGTTTCCATCAACGGGCAGTGTTTTCGGCAAAATTGTCCTTGATGAACAACGGTTGAAAATATAGTAAATAATTATGTTACCTGGCTTTGGCACCATTTATACCACTAATTACAATAAACAAAAGCAAATCCAGGAGATCTGAATTGGAAACAGGAATTATAGCGTTTTATGCACAATAACGGACCACATGTTCTCGGTTCGATGGCTCAAGGGACAGAGTGAGTTCGTAGAGTACCCAAGGCGAGGGGTTGGTTACATGTGGCTTTTCCGGGTAAGCGGAGATTAGCGAAATTTTGAAAAGATTTAAACTTTATCGCGTAACTAAACAGCTTGGACATACTGGGGAGAATTAAGAGAAAATTGGAATAAGAGAGAACGGCGTCACGTGAGGTTAAAATAACTGATTTCAACAGAGTGCCTTCGTTCTCAAAATCCTGGTTTGGTTTCTATAGGTGCACTTTTCAGAACCGTGTACTTCGCGTGGCTCATAGTTATATTACCAAATTTTCTTATCGGATAGTTTATTTTCCAAGATCTTGGTTTTGTTACTGTGCGTGGTGTTTTTAGAACCAAGCACGGCAACAACAATGTCTTTTGTGCCCCATCAAATGTTATATTAACCCTTTAAGTCTATAATTTGTGAAATGGTAAGACTATTCTTACCTTTATCATGCACAAACGCACTCTGACTTGTTCACCAGTCACAAATAGCACAAAATGTGTTCCGCTGTTTCATCTTCTTCTAGGTGAAGACAACACTCCGTATTTTTGACCAGTCTCATGGTAGTTTAGTCTGCAGTATCCAGAAAAGATTCCAGTGATGAGCCTGTTCACAACTTTTTAATTAAAATTGAAGGGGCTGTGCAGTCCATCTCATCAGACAGTTGTTTGTCTCAGATATAGAAAGAACCCCAGTAATAGCTCTTAGCCTTTGAACTGGCAATTACCTCTTTCTTGCCAGTTCACTATTTCGGTGTGATCTGAAATCCATATTAGGACAACCTCACTTATTAGACCCAGTATGTTTACAGGCACATAATAGGCTTCATTATTTCGAATGGATGTCGTTTTTATCATCGAGCTGGATAATCGACGCTATAGTGAACATAGAACAGTAGTATGACAACAGTAGAATGACGATGCTGCTCTTGCCTGGCTCATGAAGTTTTCCAGATTTTTTTTTATCAATATTGAACTGTGTTGACATTCCTATTATGGCGTGAAATTACACCTGAAAGTGGCTTGTGGCTTTTCTCTTATTTTCAGAGCCCGTACACTCCTATCTATTATTTTTTGAAGTCATCTGCTTCAAGTCCAAATTTGGTTATGGTCTTGTGCTTTAATTTCTATTTTGTGCTGAATCCTAGACATCTGAAGATCTGCTATACACTATAAGAGCAGGTTGTTCAAGATTAAGGAGTAAATATGGCACAATTGGTGCGAACCTATGCATTAATGACACCCAGCCATTCCGAAAATTCTGGTTTCTTTTTGTTCAACTGATATACAAAGCAGCCACTAGGTTCAGATGTCAAAACGTACTATAATAATACAATGATGTTATCAAGCCAAACGTCAAAAGTCTTTTAGGTTAAAACTACTGAATTTCTGAGATAACTTTACACAACCGGCTCCTTATGACATAATATAAAACCAAATTTAAGATTGCAAATAATGACAGTTGTTCGAAATCATATACCTGTTTAATTTGCCAATGGCTAGACTAATATTTTACTAATGAATTCGTAAAATTACAACTTTTATTTCTACCCTCACTTGAGAGAATTAAACAAACCAAAATTCTAGTAGACCTCAGTTCGTTTTATTTAAACTGAATTAAGAGATTCATTATTAAACTCCTGGTAATTAAAAGTACGTTGGAAATTGGTATTTATAACAGGTTTTTTTATCGTCTACAACGCTCGGTTATAATTTGCGAACATAAAGATATAATTTCATTTTTAAAATAATTATTTGCATAATATAATTACCCTCTGTGCTTTGGTGAAGTTGGTTCACTGAAAAAAAAATTGTTAAAAAATTCCCCTTTGCCAGTACGCCATCCTTTGACCCTTTGCAGTCTATTCTCATCGTCTTTTTCTTATTTTTAGTCCAAGTCATGACTTTCCTGTTTCCCTCAGGCTGAAAGATAAATTTCCGAGTCCAGAGATAAAAAAATGTCGGTAAATAATTGCAAGGTGAATATAACATTACCTCACGATCTACTGGGTCTTCTCAAACGAATCGTGTCATGGATTTACCTAACCTGTTCGGGATTTATGTTCTAGCATATAAACACTGATTAATGGAAGGTCTATAATATAATATCCCGTGCGAATAACAGTGACGGATATTTTTTATTAAAATTTGTTCGACAATTGAAGTGGATAACATTTCTGAATTTTCTTTGTAAATACATAAAAGAAAAAAACGGTATTTACGTGGAATTAGAGTTTATCCAGAGAATAACAAAAGCAACCAAAAAAAAATCAATAAAGAAAAATCGGTGTTTAAGTTAAAATGCCAAATTAGGTAAAATAAAATCATACAAAGTCCCTCAATTGGGCTATTTACAACGGCAGTTTGTTAAAATTGATACCGTGTAGGTCCACCTCAGGCTCACCGTAATGCTGTCTCTGCTTCAAACACAGTTGTGTATTGACCAAGGCTAAAAGACAATTAATTTCTAGGTCCACTTATACCAGCCCCAGTGCCGTGGTTTGCTTTGGATCCATCAGTGATCCAGATGATTTCTCCAGAATTACCTGGATGCATCACATGTTCCCTGGATGGGATGATTGTTCAAGTCTATTAAATTGCCTGGACATTTCAGCCCGAACATGTTCGATGCAATTAATATCTGGTGAGCAGGCTGGCCACTCCATCCTAGTAAATCCATGATGTTCTACCCGGTCGTTCACAAGTTTGCTTGGTGAGAACGAGCATTATCTTCAATAAAAACAAATCTTGCGCCTATGACGCCAGCTAATGATACGACTATAGGCTCAATAACCATGTCGGGAGATCTTACTTAAGTCATTGTTTACTGAATCAAGGCCAGCAGCTCAGTGCGGCCATCATATCACACATTTACTGATCCTACAACGAAAAGGAGTGATTTGCACTTTTAAATATGCACTATACAGCTGTTCACTTTCTCTCCAAAGCAAACGAAATAGTGATTCGTCGGAGAAAAGACAATGTCTCCAATTTTCAAGATTTCATTTGCTGTGCTCTATATCCCACCGATATCTCTGCATGTAGGGTGTCTTATTGTCCTGAAATTAGGAATATGCAGCCTTCTTCTAATAGTCTTGCCAGAAATAACTTGTTCAGTAGCTTTTCTGA
Source organism: Galerucella calmariensis (assembly GCA_910591675.1). Taxonomy (NCBI): domain Eukaryota; kingdom Metazoa; phylum Arthropoda; class Insecta; order Coleoptera; family Chrysomelidae; genus Galerucella; species Galerucella calmariensis. The sequence goes on from CAJUYG010000182.1 coordinate 145,177, forward strand.
AGAAACTGTTGATTTTTAAAGCTGTGGATGTTGGATATCTCCTACGGTCTTGAACTTGTGTTGTGGCTTGTTCTCGTCCTTTTACTAATGTATACACTGCACTCCCACTTTCAACATATATGGATTCCATGCTCGACTGACGACGCTTTGAAACACATGTAAACGCGTAGCTGGGATACATCTTCAAGTATCCAACGCACTAATTGCTCCAGTTGTACTGCATGTAATCGTCGTAGAGGCATAACTTAAACGTAATAAAAATACAGTAAAAACAACAATTAAAAAGATAAGAGCAAAGAAATAGAAAAGAATTGATAAAAATTACTGACACATCTGATATGTGATCGTTTTGACAACGGTTTTGAAAGAAAAAGCTATAATTATCCACTTCAAGCAGTGTATTTCACGCTCATTAACAAATTATTACATTTTATTTATCGTATTTTATAAATTATTGTCCCTCAACCGTTTTTAGATTTAAATGTGCCTAAATATTCAATCACAGCGTTGTTAGAAAATTGATTATACATGTTCAATTAAACGGATTAATGAATATTGCAGATGTAACAACATCAACTGTGACGTTAATTGACCTGAAACTAGAAATGTTGCTTGTAAACCAATAGTAACTGACAAACGTGCTTCCTATTATAAACAATTATCCAAATTTGGAACTAATAGAAAATACTAGTTTAGTAAAAAACATTCAAGGGGTCGAAATTTGTGCGAAAGATGCTTGGAAAGTATGTTTTCATATACCTAACCCACACATACTTCTGAAGGCGTTACTTTTATTAAAAAAATAGAAAAATATGTCAAAAACCATATAAAGAGGGAAGTCCTTTAGCTCATATGTAGACTTCAACGCCCTCCCCCCATGGCTACCCTTTCCATTTTTTTAAATGAGTGTCTACTGAGCCAGAATAGAAGGAAAACATTCGGGATCCTGGTTAGGCTCAAAAATATCGGATTGGCAGGCACAACCATATGCAGGTTATGCCAAGAAGATAAGGAAACCTCAGTACACATACTGCTCTACTGCGAAGGCTAGACTAGGCTAAGGTTTTCATTGATGATAGGAGAAAAAACACACCACCCTCCTAGTATTTGGAGTACCTGAGAATTGTCATTCGAAATCTAGTAATAAAGACAAGAAACAGAATAACAGGAGGGCACACACAATAGATCTGCAAAGGTCGTAGGCTCCTAGAAGAACATGATCCCCATATTTATCTGATCTTGTTTTAGGTATAATGTTTTGATTTAATCAACCTTTTGTGCAGTAACTTTTTATCTGCCTTTTTGCAAATTAAAAACAAATCACTAACAAAACAAAGACGGTATATTTTCTTCTAAACCGGAAAATTATTTCATTCATCCATATTTTATTTTTTCTTACTACGCTTGTTTTTTTCAAACTAACTCTGGTTCACTCATTAAAGAGTGAAGTGAAGGTATTAAAAGGTGCGTTCTCAACTGGTTAATGAATCCATTTTTTTCCTGGCTTTTCTCTGTAGTCCAATATTTCTGGTTTCTTCATATAATGGAGAGTTCGAAATAGGTATTTATCAATTATTGTTCGACAAGCTATTATTTTCAAAGAATAGTTTCATCTCTTCGAATTCTAAAATAACCTTCCACAGGATCGTACTCGGTGTACATGATTCACATATTTGGAATGTTTTCTAAATGTTTTTCATTCCATCGTTTAATATTATCTTTGTATGATTTTGTAAGCTTATGAATGAACAATGTTAGTCTGTGCCTAATACTTGCAAATCTTCAGAAAATAAGTAACAGCAATGGACAGCAAATTTTTTCATTTCAAAACATTTATTTACACCGCATCAACTTTTATGAGTTATTAGCAGGGGAGACAATATAGTCCAAGAGCCAGAGCCAAAAAAACTGTTTCAATTTCTTAAGGATGGTTTTTTGTTCAATCGTTATAGCCGATGGGTACACAAACATGCTCCGGTCAGTCAAGCGTGCCGTAGAACAGGTGCGATATCAAAGGTGTATCATTTGCCGGGGAAACAAAATGAATTTCTTAAAGCTGAAAATTATTATACATCTTCTCTAATGTATATAAATTAAAATTATGTTGGTCAGTCAGTCCGGATAGATGTATGATAAATAAACTAAGTGCAATTCGCTTCTTAAACTTCAAATTATGTCTGAGGGTTCAGAATTATTTATTGAACATAAAAAAATTTGTCAGTCATGTGTTCAGTAGAACAACGTCCGTCAGTCAGGTGAAAAAGGCAAAGGTATACCGCGCGCGCCGTTTGAGTTTCAGGCTGCGTATTGCGTTATTTCTACGTTTTCTAGTATTTCAACAATAAGAAAACGTCATTTTTTGATGTTTTAATTTGTGGTTCTATGAATAATTACCATTTGTATTGCATTGCATAATATGAAATGTAATTTCGCAAAATATACGTGCTTAGGAAGTAGCATTAATTATTGAATGTATAAAAAATGAGGAAGTGAATTTCTTAGGTTGGAAATAAAATGTATTATTTTTACGCTGGAAATAAAATGTACGCCGTGATGTGAGCAAGATCAGCGAAGACATTTTGGAAGTCCAAGCTCTGTCTGTGTTATTGCAGTGAAGGCATGCAATCCTGGAAGTGCATTACACAGAGGTTGACCTATCTCTTCCGCTAATTTCGAAACATTTATCATCCTGTGATGGTTTCCTGTCCCAACTTCTATCCAAATCTTCCACGAACTGAGTAAATTTCCCATGTTTTCAACATTATAACGAGGATGTCCGTGTCTGAACATCTTATGAGAATGTTCGAGTCAGTTACAATGTTGCAAACATGGAAACTTATTTTTGTATCTTCCTCTTCGTGTGCTTCGCAGCTGAAATCTTCTACGACAGATTTAACGATTTTGCTATCAATAACTTCATATTGATGATATTTCCAATGGCGACAGTGAAAGTCAAGACAATATATTATATACATTGGGGAAGTTGTATAACAATTTTCAGGTTTAAGAAATTCATTTTGTTCCCCCGGCAAATGATACATCTTTGATATCGCACCTGAGCCACCTATTCTACGGCACGCTTGACTGACCGGAGCAAGTTTGTGTACCCAATTAAACAAAAAACCAGCCTTAAGACATTAAAACAGTTTTTTTGGCTCTGGCTCTCCGGCTAATACAATTTTACAGTTACAGTTACAATTTTATAGTGATAGTTACAATTTTACAATGACATAATATAAGAATAAGAAGTATAAATAATTGTAAAAGCTTTTCTGAATTTTTCATTCAAGTTTAATGTCTTTTAGATATCCAAGGACTTCATTTTCATTTGATGAAAGTATACTTTTTAGGTTGGATCTTAGTTTGTTGGTTTTTCTTGCTCATACATTGGACATTCCAGTAGGATATGTTTCACTATGATCACTGTGTGACAATTTTGACAGGTGGGTGCGGGCTCTTTTTTCATGAGGTGTTGGTGTGTTAAGTGTGTGTGTGCCCGATACGCAGTCTATTAAGTATAACTTGGTCTCTTCTTTTGTATGAGGTAGGGAGGACTGTTGTAACTTGTGGTTTGATTTCTCTTAATTTGTTATCCTTTTTATGCCAAATAGACTGCCATTGTTGATCTATCAACGTTTTGATTGTGGATTTGTGATCTCTATGTGTATATTTTTCTAGCATAGGTGCATTGATAATTGGATATTGACATGCTAGGCGGTCGACAGCAAATTTTATATAAAATATTTTCTAACACAATTTTTTTAGTAATTCTTTTCTATTTAGAACAATAAGCAATTTACTCAAATTACTGGTAATGTATTTTAAACTAAATATGTACTCATTAGAAGTTTTTTATAGTCTAATATAAACACAACACTATTGTGTAACTCCGCACTTTTGTTCAACTTTCCACTAACACCAAACTAACATTCTCTTGGGGCTCCTTTCTCTACTCAACAGTCTGGCGTTGTCAAGTATGGTCTCAACATTCACGGGGTTCTAGAGTTGACAAACTCTGTATTCGTCTAACTAACAGTACCTCCAATTCCATATGAAGTTCAGTATTCTGGCAATACCGATGCATTCCTTAGTGCTTTGTTTAGAACATATTGTGAACATATACAAAGCATTTCAATGGAAACTATGGACCTTAACGGATGAACGAATGAACTAGTAGAAAAATGTAATCGAGATCTGATTGCTTTTGAAAGTACAAACGAATACGTAGAGATTGGGTTGATTCAAACTTGAATGTTTTTACAGGTCGCCGGAGTTAATTAGACCTTGTTGGACTTTGCTAGACCATGAATAGAACACTGTGGGTTTGAATTATTTATTTCCGGTGTAGTGAAGACATTGCACTGTTTTAAAATGAAGGTACATATTTACATTGGCTTCGTTAAAATAGGTTAAGTTCTTTGTTTGAATGGGATAATCAGGTCGTAAGTGATGAGGAGCGTGAAATTGATAGTACGAAAACCACTATTCAGGAATATCACGGCATAAGTTAATCAGAATCAATTAAAAACTCTGAGTAAATTCAAAATATTGATTTTCTGTAGAAAAGTATTTGTGAAGAAATTTAAATAATTTTTTTATATTTATGTATCTATCATGAAATTCTTTTTCCGTTCGTTTTTCAGTAAATAAAGGTAATTTTCAAACGATCTGAATAAATGGAGATAAATTTACATAGGTTTAAATAATTTGATTTTTCCGTAAAAAAATCGGTTCCTGCTTTATCTCAAAGTGGTTTTGTAAACAAGCTGTCCTCGAGTAGCATTTAAATATTTTTGGCTTCCAATTTGCGATCTGTTTTTGTCAATGTATTCAACTTTTTAACATAATATCTAAAAAAAAATCAATAGCTCCGAATATAGAATATATTTGTTATAAATAAATAATATATTATATTCTGTAGAATTGAACTATTGATAACAAATACGCAATAAGCAATATAACTTAATATTTAACAGTGGCGGCGGTACGGGTTACCGGCTAACAATATTCTAAAATTTAAGGTCAACAGCCACGGGAATCCTTTTAGACCTATCTCGTCTCCATATCTTTCTGGAAATAGGGACTAGATGGACAACAGCAGTCTTCTGATAAACACTGAAATTCGCAATATTCTGTAAACTACGACTTGCCTTATATCGTCTTAGTTACGATTACTGATTTCTACCAAAGGAAAAACTAGTATAAAAGAGTAGAAATTTATTGCTAGCAGATATTGAAGATGTCTCATAAACACTCCTATAGGCTCTGGTGTATAACTGGGACATAGATATCAATTATCCTGGGATTCTCTTCATTTGTATTTTAAGCGGAAAATCACAACATTAGATCATGTATGGAGGAAATCAACTTCTCGCATAAAACAATAAAAAATATCTCGACTGACAAACACTCAGCTCTTACTGTGTAACGTCGAAGTTGGTATATAGGCCAAGTAATAGGTCCATCATGTAAAATTTATATTAGGATATGACATATTCTAATAGGGGATTTTAATTTTGATCTTTTGAATCTTAATTATATAGCGTATAAATTAATGAATGAGAAGCGTTGCCACGTCGTCTATCTGACACGTACACTGTCTGTTTTCACTCCTCACCTAATCCAACGAGAGCTTATTTACCCGAGTCGGCACCAACGTTGTCAAATTTATTAGTAACATAACAATATTGAAGTAAATGTGTAAATATCAGAAAATAAGTAATAGAAAATTAAAACAAGAAAACCCTGGCCCAAACGCGGTGGATCAGAGTGTAACTATGTATAAAAATATCAGAAAATAAGAAATAAAAAAATAAAAAAAAACTAAAACCCAGTTCTAGTCTAGAACCTCTGAGTTGTAAACTCAGTATCCTACCAACTGGGCTAATCTGCTCACATTCAGTCACATCGAATAGAAGGTTAAGGGGTGCTTGGACGCATGCGCACCTCAACTACTAAATTTGACGTGGTGAGTGGTGCCGAGTCGGGTAAATAAGCTCTCGTTAGATTATGAACGCATCTTATGTCATCATTTTTGGTTGAGCGCGAATTTTAAGCTAAAGTCATTTTTATTCCGATAATTTTATCTTGTTGGGTAATTTCAAGCAGCAAATATTTTAAAGGGTATACAAAATTTTTCTGCACAAGTTTTTGTTAAACTACTTTCCCTGCATTATCAAAATATTTGAATAGGCTAATAATAGAAAAAATTAGGTATTAACCACCAATAGAGAAATTTAACTTATCAGATGGCTAGAAGAAGCAATAATTGTCAACTTCACAGCTAGTAGTGGAAAAAAAGATATTTTTTGTATTGTAAGGTATCCCTTATTAAATCTTATCAAAACGTTTTTGCAAAATAGTCTCATGCGTAGTAAATTGAACTGTAGTACCTACCATTGTTCCAATTTCAAAAGTTGGTAGTCCCAGAAAGCCAGAGGACTTAAGTCCAATAAACCTTCCCTCAATAATTGAAATAATAGTTCATGAACTACTGAGTGAGCATCTAAACACAAATAATTTATGGCAGTTATTTCTTAACAACTGGAAATAATAAATTAACGAAGAAAAAATTGTAATTAGTGTATTTGTTGATATAATATAAGCCTTTGAAACTGGATCAAGATAAATTAGAAGTAAAATGCGAAAAATACGGTATAGAGGGGCATATTAGACATTTTGAGTGTATGGTGGATTGAAAATAAATTGAAGTTAAATGAACAAAAAACTAAATGTAAGTAAAATTGTTCTAACTTGGGGCAAGGTCAATGGGTCATTGAAATTAATGATAGTATAATAAAATACGTGGATGAAATAAAATATTTAGGAGTTATAGCAGTTTCCCTGCACAGTTTTCATGAACATATTGATTTTTTGTATCTATCCATTTCTGAAAAGCTCCTGTCTCTTTGGGCCAAAATACAATCGACGTTCTCGCGAATAGTATAACGTTCAAAGATCCGGGTCCTGTTCTGCTTTGCAGTGGCATTAGTTTTGCGTTTTTAGCACTGCCAGCTAATTGAAAAATCATAATAGTAATAAAGAGATCAAACTTTACTCCAAATAGTTCTCTTAAATGCATTAGTGTTCCAGTTTGTTTTGCCATTGTACTCTTCCATTCTTTTTCCTCCATAATAAAGGCACAGACCTACCTTCTGTCGGAGATTGAGGTTTTTGTATTGTTTTTGTCAGATAAATTAAATTGTTCCAAGAAAACTGTTGAAACAAAATCCTCCACAGATATTTCACTTCCCTTTTTTTTGTCGAGAGCAATGACACCGAGTGCTAGATAAGGTCCTGAATCCTTTCTTTTCCAGGTTTGTAGAATCGACAAGAAAAATTAAATGTTCCGTAGATGATGATTAATACGGTGATAACATCGTTATTGTAGTTAATAAATGGCTTCCTATTTCAGTTCCACAAAACGAAAAACGGCACACGATGAGGAACAAAAAATATATACAGCTGAAATAAATGTTCAAGCGTGTTGATATTTTTATCCCGATTTGATGAAGCGTTGCGAGCTAATTATAACTATTGATTGTTAAAAAGCTTTCGTAATTATTAATTGGTTGTCATTAAAGGATTTAATGAATTGTTTTAATTAACGTTGTGTAGACAACCGAATAGTATCTTCATCTCTATTGAGATTGTGATGTCGTCGAATAACGGAATCAAAGACGTATCAATGCAATTTAATCTTAGCTCATTAAAATTATTATTGAATGATTTGATGATGAACAAGTTGATAATACTGTAATGTCTTCTGGTCATAAGTATTTATTATTCGAGATCCCTCCTCATTCTTGTGATGAAAGACTGAATATTAAGGGTTGTAAAGTTTGCTACAAGTGATAATAGATAGCAACATAACGTATTCGTCAAATATCATTGTTACCAGTAATTTTAAATGGAACCATATGACAAGCGACACCTCTTTGCAAGGAAGTCGAAAAAATTTGTTCGATGATACTAATTTTGTTTGTGTTTATACATCACAGATGTATAATTTTACATGCCTTGATTACTCATTGGCCCGACACCAGGGGGTCTATTCACTAACTTGAGTGAGTGGTCATGTAGGACCTCTCTCTCACAATTTATCTTTACTGCGCATGTCACTCCTAAAATTATAAAATTCCTATTCAAAGATAATAGAATGCTCTTACACTCCTATACGAGTACTCTACTATGGGTAAAACCAAGAGAGCTGCTAGATTTTGAGAGAATGGACTTGCGCACATTGTCTTTGTACACAGAATTAGATAGAAAAATGAAGATTGTAATATAATCACCCGAAATATGTCATGTGCCTATTTACTTTTCAGTCCATAAAACAATGAGTGAATCTCGGAGTGAATATTAAATGCATTTTTAGTTTTTGGACTTTAATTGTTTAGTTTTTGCAGTTTAATTGTTTAGTTTTGGAGTTTAATTGTTTAGTTTTTGTCGAGGTTTTTGTAGTTCAATCGTTTGGTTTTTGGAGCTGAATTGTTTGGTTTTTGGAGTTTATTTATAGTTTTTAAAATTGATGATGACGATTTGGTGACGCAAATGCTAGTAGACAATGTTGAAGATGATGCCGAAGAACAAGCTGCAAATAACATACCTCGCCTGTATTTCCAACGTCATGATCCTTTCTTGGTGTTGTCTGATTTTAATTTTATTAAACATTTCCGCCTACATTAAGTTTATTAATATTGTTTTGCATCCCTCACACAAAATTTCTTCTCAATAAATTATAAAAAGGGAACTAAAATCGTATTCTTTACTCTTTCCCACAACACATCTAAATATATAATAGAAAAACATTTATGCTGAATCAGACGGTGGTTGTGCTTATATCAGAGTTTATATTTTCAAATCCAAACCTACTAACAGTACATTATTAGAACTAATAATAGTTCAAAGATAGTCGCGCCATTTGCAACGCTGTGTAATGAATGTATTGTCGATGGATACTTTGGTAGATTATAGGTGTG